>JAQIUQ010001019.1:0-195000 GCA_030378365.1 Hybognathus amarus | reverse complement strand
CAGGTGGTAGTTGAACACCGCAGGGGTTACTGGATTAGTTTCAAGTTAACAAAACCAAACCAATCCATTCAGGCTTTGTTGGTGTGACACTGATCATCAGGTTATTTTTCTGTCAACTCAAACTCTGATCCTGAGTTTATAACTATGGAGCATTTGCACATGAAAGTTTGACATCAGTAGCGAACAGCCAATCACGTCCTGTGAAATACTTGAATCGAGAGAAGCAGCGCGGAGACCGCACAGGCAAAATTGTGAAACTTATGAAACTGATTTTGGACAGGATTCTGAGGAAGCGTTTAATGAATAAACATGAACAAAAATCATGAGTGTGCTTCGGTGATTAAGCAATTATTTAATTACTATAATCGTTCTTGTTAGAAAAAAAAATCACAAGTGAAAAAAGTTGCTCAAAAACATACAAACAGACTACCAGACACAACATTCAAACGCCATCTTTATCTTACTGTCAAGCATTGGAAAGCACAGGATTGTGGGATATCAAAGGCAGTGAGGACTTTGATTTTCGGTACTTTCTGATATTGACACCTATTATTATTTTTTTTTTGCATTTGTATTTTATTTTAATATTTAATATTGGGTAAAAAACTCCAAAAAGTTGGATTGAGTTTGGGCCAGTGGTTCAGTTTTTATAGTGAAATATCACAATTCTCTATTCTACATTTGAGCTAAAACTACAAGCCTAACTAATATAAATTTGAGAAAACAGAGTTTGGGCTGGGAGGTTGTTGCTTGGCAACACGTAATTTGAAACTATTTCATGATATTCTATTAAAACTTGTCACAGATATACAATAGGAAGCACATCTCCTTATGACCTTACCCTAAAGTTGGCTTACCCACTGCCCAGGGGCGCTGCCAGGAATTTTGGGCCCCATGACAAAAAAAATCACATTGGGCCCACTCATATATATATATATATATAAAAATATGCCATACACCAATAACACTAACACTACAGAACATTGACACAAATACATTAGATACAATGTGTGTGTGTGTGTGTGTGTGTGTGTGTGTGTGTGTGTGTGTGTGTGTGTGTGTGTGTGTGTGTGTGTGTGTGTGTGTGTGTGTGTGTGTGTGTGTGTGTGTGTGTGTGTGTAAGCTTCTCAAACAAATTGCCCTTCATGATAGAAAATAATAAAGTCTGTATAGATGTCATTTACGGCCAAAATTCAGTCTAAATGAACAGATCAAACTGGATTATTTTAATACTGTCTGTAACTTACATGCATGTTGAGGTAAGCTACTTCTTGTTTCTAACTGTATCAACTGTACATACAGGAGATTGTCATATTTTTTGGTACAGTAAAAAAGAGCAAGAGAAACAGAGAACCCCACAAATACTCCCTGAATGATGCTAAATCAACACAATGTTGCTTACCTTCTTCACTGGGACAGGGACAGGTGCAGTTAGTATGGGGAGACTGGCGTGCTGCTGACTCATCTGTTGTTGTTGCTAAATCTGCTAAAAGAGGGATGGATGATTCAATATGAATATAGTGCTAAACGTTTCCCTGCACTTATTAAATGTTGATAAAAATGTAGGCTAACACTAGCCTGCAGCTAAGCTAACTTATTTCACTATGGACAACAGGTTTACCACTCACAGACTAAAGGCTACTCACCTTTCTTTGTGAAAAACTGCGGCTACAGAACGACAGCCTTCATTTAGTCTTTCCTCTCTCTCTTTCATTTCTTTCCTTTCTGGAAACCAGATTTTATTTTACTATTCGACATTATGGTCTATGTATTTCTATCGCACCGGCGCTTTCACCGTGCAAACACCGTCAACGATTCGCACGCTTTAGGCAGGACCAAACCATTTCATGCGGATACATGGGGGTGGTCGGTCAATATGGATATTTACTTTTTGGTCAATGGGGATATTTAACTTTTATTGCCAAAATAAGTCAAATCAAAGACATCGTTCAATTTATTATTAATTGAAATATACTCAATGATGATATTTTATATATATATATATTTATTTATTTTTTTTCAAAAAAGTTTTTACCTATTTGATGGGCCCCCTGTCAGTCAGGGCCCTTGGAATTGTCCTAACTTTTCCCCTATACGCGCCCCTGCCTCTGCCTATAACAAACATACAAGTGAAAATGGTAGTTTAATGGTACACATAAATTGAAGTGATCAAATGTAAAACAAACACTGAATAGCCTTCACTGTATATATTACATGTAGATTAATCTGTATTTAAGTTAAAAAATATATATTCAGATAGATAGCTAATGCATGCTAACTAATGCAGTAATGCATGCTAACTGATACATAGGCTACTGATGTGTAACATGTTCAAATTTAATTATTCATATTTTATATATAAAAAAATATTTTTTTCAAAACCTGGTGGACTCTAAGACTCTAAAAATCAAAGCCAAAACTCTGAACATGTTGTGTTTCAGATTTTTAGTTTGATATCTCAAAAAATAAGCTTTCAGTAAGATTTTGTTTGGGCGCATTATACCAGACTTTTTCATTAGGTCACAACCAGACTCCATTATAAGGATGCCACCATTTCCATATGTGTTTTAAGTAATATGAACCATGATTTCCACAATTTTCATACAATTTATGAAGTAGACATCCTATTCAGAAGTAGTAAGGGAAGTTTGGAATATTTTGATATGAATTCAACCTCAATAATCACATAAAAATAGCATCATGAATGGCGAATCTATAATTTTTTCTTTATATTTAAACATTTTCAAACTTTTTTTAATGAATGGATGTTATCTTTTGAACTATTGGCATGAAAATAAACTGAGGTTGAAAGCTTTCAAATGATATATACTTTGTCAATATTAGTTTAGGTTTAGTATAGGATATTACGGTTTGCCACCTCTATGTTTGCCACCCATATAAGTTCAGTTACTGCAATAAGTTGTTGAATAATATTTTACTTTCAAAATCAAATAGCTTATCTCATTAAAATGATTATCTAGTCTTCCTCACTAGGGGTGTTTCAGCATCCCTCTTAATTAACACACAAATGGGAAATAATGATTTTGGTTCTTCTGACTAAGACTTTGATATTAAGACATACTTTGGATATGCATGCTGTGAAATAAGCAGAAACAATTCAAAGAAGAGAAGTAATATATACATTTTATTGAAAAAACAAACACACGTCTCATACTGTATGCAGAAAAATACATTAATATATTGCAAAATAAATATACTAATAATCTTTTTTTTACTTTAAACTTTAAAAATGCTTTTACAATGCATTTACTTTGTAGTGAACTGTCTTAGGATGTTTAGCCCAAGTCAGTCACAACAGCAGCCACTAAATGTGACCTTACAACCAAAGCATGAGAGCACAGTTCCCATGCCGTTTGTAAAACTTTATATAACATACAATAAATATCTAAAATAAATACATCCATAATAAATAATTCTTTGACTACTGAAAATAAATAAAAATCTCAATACTGCCGAGGAGGGTTTCATTCACATCCTTGCAGAGCAGGATTCAAAAAGGTAGTGGAAGAGAATAATCGTCTCTCCGACTGCTTTGTTACGAGCTCAGTGTCAAACTCTGCAGAATAAACACAATGGACATTAAAGGCATGCAGAAGACTACTTTATCACTGATTTAACACTGAACAAAAACGTCAACTTACATTACTGTCCAAAGGCACTAAATCTCTCCTTGTATTGCGTGACGTGTTCATGTTCTGCACTGTCGATCTGTAAAACCAGAATGTTTAAGTACAGAGCACATAGCAGTTGGTCAGCTGGTCAAAAATATTAAAAAGTTTCAAACACTTACACAGTGTGGTTTCAAAATGCGTGCGACCCTGTGCAGGTCAGACCTCACAAAACGAATTTGTGGGTATTTCTCAACGTGCTCATGATCATCTGCATGCAAGATGTGGTTTAGATAGTAATCCAGAATCATGGTGTTGATGCAACAAGCATCCTTTTCCTAGAACAGATATTAGCATAATGTATTAGTTATGCCATAATAGTTTAGAAAAATTCTAACTGAACTTGATTAGTCAACAGTATTTCATTGTTACCAATATCTATTCCATTGTTATTGGTAACTAACTGCAACATTTTGTTAAATTCATTACAACTATTCACTTCCGATTAGTATGTATAAGTCTCAACAATCGTGACTTAGCAAAAGAATAAGAATTAGTAATGAATAATGACTAGATACCGATACAGTTACACTTTAATCCAATTTAGACTAACTAAAAGTAACTTTGCAGCTACATGTCTACTGTTGGCTGATATTAAACAGTCAACTCAAACTCTAATGACTGCTATGACATGTAGTTGCAAAGTTACATTAAACTGACTTTAAAAAACGAGTTGTATAACTTAAAAAATAGACTTATTTTGAAGCAATGTAAAAACATGCTATCATAACTTACTGATCATATAAAGTTCAAGAATCTAACAGATATTCACAATTAGAAAAAGTAGAGTAGCCTATATCCAGTGGCAATAACAGTCAAAACTGGATTGCTTAAAAGTAAAATAATCATTACTTAATGTTAATTATCACACATACATTTAGCATGACCTCGGAGAAAACTGGAAGCAGTCGTGTTTCGTGGTCTTTGTCGTCCTTTTGTGCCTGCAAGGGTTAATATAATGTTATACATTGTATTTTCAAAGAAATAAATATCTATATAATTACATAACTATATAATAATTCAATTAGTTAAAACATAATAGATGTATATAGCATATAATTTGCCGCTGAGGCGTTCAAACGTACATGTTCAGTCATCACATAGAGGTCGTTCCAGGTGACGGGGCTGTCTAAAGGCTTGGGCCGCGGGCGCATGAGGTGCATCGCCTGGCCTCGCACCAAGCACCAGCACATCACAGCAAGCAGAGTTAGGAACTTCATATTGCAGGTAGACGGGTGGATTCAGTGATGTATGTCCTCTTAAGTCAGACTGATGTTCCCCGCAGACGAGATTTGGAGAGCATGTTGTGACTACAGCTTTTATATTCTCCAGATTTGTCCCAGTTATTACCACATACGTCACTGTGGTATTGTCTCTTTACCTTTGGCGTAATCCCCCAACCTCTGCTGCACCTGAAGTTTATCAGGTCAAACGGTTCTCTGAGAAACCTCGCATGCTTCACATTCGCTGACTGTTATGATTGCATCGGAAATTCGTCTGACAGAAATAAATCTTACAATAATTAGCCTGCAATAAGGACATACAACGAGGAAGCGTTCTGAAGTGGACAGTTCCTGTGAATTCCCGCACTGGCGAATAGTATTAATAAGTGCGCGACTAAAATACAATCTTTATTATGTGCATACAGTTTTTTCCACTTAATGCTAGGTAACCATTCAATAACCCTTTTCCTGATCAGCATGTTATGCAAGTGCGACAGGGAAAGTATTACGTCATACGCCAAATGTTGCTAAAAAATCCCGTCAGGAAGTTTGGGGAAGCAGTCAAACGTGTGACAGGAACAATAAGGACCCCTACAATAAAAAAACAAACAAGCGCATTTGATTGAATTCATTACGTCAAATTGTGCAAGGCATATTGCCGGAAGTGACATAAAAAGTCTGTGTATTTATGAATTTATGAATGTTGTGTAATTTACTGACGTCAGAAGTCTCAAGGATCTTATCTTTGCGAAATTCTTCTTACATAGTTCTTCATTCATAAAAGTGATATGGGAATTAGGTTCTGTGATTTATTACATTATTCAAAAAACATATTAAAACGAAACTTAAAAGATGTGAATGGTTGAAGTTATTTAAAAAGAACACACACACTTAGCCAACATATAAAATGTAACCCTTAAGAGTAATTTTTATTTTTTAATTCTGTCCTAATATTAACAAAGGCATGTCTGTGAGGTGGACAGATAAAGAGAATATTTTTGCTTTTTTGGTGGCACAGCAGTCATATTTTGATTCAGTAGTCACTGGATTTGTTGAGGGTTTAATACTCAAACTGCTTATGTTTTATAATGATCGTTTCAAGAACCAGTTCATGAGAGTTACTAATTCGTAAATCACATGTTTATCTGGTGAAGAAAATAATGTAATCAATGTAATGCTACTGTGGTATTGTGTTTGCTCAATTGCTCAACCTAGAGCTATGAAATATTAATATTTATCAGATTTTATTTTGTATCAAAGAGAAATATTCATCATCTTTGTATCTATCATAAAAAAAGTATTACTTTTTTTGCAGACTGAGCTATTGCATTTAATTAGCAAAATCCTTTTTTTGCTAACAGAACTTACTGTCTAGTCATATTAAAATTGTAAGAAAATTAAATAAAAAATATAACAAATCTATTTTCTTCATTTTTAAATAACAGACTATCACAAAAACGAATCAGGTTTTTAAAATTAGGAGAAAGAAATTTCATGTTTACATCCTGAGGAGTGGCTATTTTTCAGTCAATGCACAGCTGATGAATGGGCTTCGACACATTAGCGCTTTCCCCAGAATTCCTCCTTCCTTCTCTGAGCACGGCCCAAGAGCTCAGAGGCCATGAAGCAGGAGGCTGCTGATCTGGATGAGATCTGGGACATCTTATCATCTGGATTTAATATGAAAAAGAGATTTTAAAAATGTTTATTGAGAAGTATATACAAATAATATTTTATGTCATTGTAATTATAAAACATAATCATTTCATAGAAGACATTACTGTTACCATAAATGAGTAGTTAAGTGTAACATATGCACAAACAGTGCATGCAATGAATGAAACCAGTGATATGAAATGCATTAGCTGTTCTTGATATGTGCACCACATCAAAAGACGCATTGATCTAATTTCTGTTCCAACTAAAACTGCTAGGCAGTCATAAAAGCATGAAGTAACTGTCTGTTACTGCTTATGGCTGCTCAAATCTCCAAATATTAAGAAGATGATTTTACCATTTTCTGACACACTAGAATCAGATTCAGGAAACTCAGGCTCTGGACAAAAATTCCCAGGTTACCTATTAACACAAAGAGGATATTGTAATAAAGTATGGGTGGATTACATAAATGAACGTAACATCATAGGCAGTGAAACGTAATCACGTAATTTCCACTGTCTACACTGTACATGTTTTGTAAGGTTGACTGGACGTACAAGTCAACAATATCTTAATTTGATGCAATCAACTTAAGTACATTAGGTTAGTGTTAGACCAATGGTCAGATATAACAACTGACAATTTCATTTAAAGTTGATTACCTTATGCTGTATATATAAAACTGAATAATTCTCAATATTGGGCAAGGAAATAAAGTCAAATTTGGCAGTAGTTTATAATGATTTAACAAATGAACTACTGATCAAATGTTTGGGTTGGTACTTTTTAAATGTCTCATATGCTCACCGAGCTGCATTGTTTTGATTAACAAAATACAGTAAACATTAACATTGTGAAATTTTATTGTGATTTTAAAAATAAAAACAAAATATTTTATATTTTATTTCTACAATGGCAAAGCCATTTTCAGCAGCCATAACTCTTCAGTCATATTAACGATCAGAGGTCATTTTAATATGCTGATTTGGTGCTTTCTTATTATTATCACAGTTTTAAACAGATATAATACAAATATTTTTGTGTAATTCTATATTAATTTTATATTAATATTTTGCGAAGGTGTCTTTAAAGTCACTGTTGATCAATTTAATGTCTTTGATGAATAAAACTATTATTAATGAATTATTAATAATTATTAATATTATTAATGTCTGATGAATAATATTAATAAAAACATACTTTTCAATAGTAATGTGTGTATATATATATTAATGAGTTAATTATATTTATCATTTTAGTGCTAATATGACTGTTTAAAAAAAAAAAACTCTTGTCTATAAATTTTTTGAATGAGACTTTTCAAAGAACTAATTAATGTCAAATGCCTTCAAGGTATAAATGCAATAACTTAAATTATGAAAGTTCCCTTTAATGGAGATACGCAAGTATACATCAATCAATAGGTGTATCGCCTACACTTGATAGAAGTTAAATAATCTTTTGGAATAAATGACTCCAGGAGGACTAGGGAAAATCTGACCCGGTAGCATGAGGACAATACAGTTGTGCCAAAATAATGCACTGACGTTAGTGGAAAAAACTAAACAGACACAAAAAAGACAACAGGAGACTGACCTAGATTATTCTCCCCTATTGCTGGCGGTAACCTAACCTCCCTCTACTCCTTCTGCTGGTAAATGACTCAGTCACGTTTCATTTGCGTGCTTATAGAGTGGCGGTTTTTCTTCCTATGTATGGATTGATGATCACGCAATCAAATAAAGCCATATTTTTGTAGCAGAAACTAAAATGTCCACTTCTAACGTGCATAAATGTCTCTACAGCTTGTTAACGCTCAGTGTGAATTCATAAAAGCTGCGATCGGTAGGCTTTTCATAATAAAACTCCCATGGATCTACATCAGTGGATGCTAAAAGGAAGCATACCATTGTGCTGAAATTCCGGGTTTCTCATAGTGCCCTGAATTCTGTTGGGAAGTGGAGAGACAGCAGCTTTGTGAAAGTGGCTGGTCTGTTGTTTTTGTGTTGGCTTGGGTTGTCTTGGATGGGGGGTGTAGTCTGCTGCTTTCGCTTCCTTATCCTCAAGCCAATCATCTTCACGCATGGGAAGTAGATCTATGGTGGTCAGGCCAGCAGCCGGTGGGGAACGTGGCAAACTTCCATTCTCAGCCTTCGTGATACAATGGAGATTGTAATCTGAAGACAATGTATGACATAATATTGCGCACTTGAATTAAGAATCATGTACCTTACTGTGTGGCTGCTGTGGAGAGCCATCTATGATATGTTTATAAGGAGAGTGAGGTTTTCCTAAAGGTGGCTCACTCCTTTTAACTTTCCTGGAGGAATGTTTGATCTTCGGAGGAGAGACCAGCAAAGCTCCTCCTAATAAAATTAATAAATAATATATATATATATATATATATATATATATATATATATATATATATATATATATTTTTTTTTTTTTTTTAATTCTTTTTCCCCTTAATTGATTACAAATGAGAGGCTTGGAGTCATTCTAAATGCAAACCATTAAATCAAATTGAAACTGATGCGTCATGGCAAAAGTAAAGGTTAAGTAAACTAAAACAGTGGTTCTCAACTCCAGTCCTCGGGACCCACTGCTCTGCATATTGTGTATGTCTCCCTTATTTAACACACCTGATTCAGATCCTCAACTCGTTAGGATAGACTCAATGAACTGAACTGAGTGTGTCAGATAAGAGAGACATACAAAACGTGCAGAGCAGTGGGTCCCAAGGACTGGAGTTGAGAACCACTGAACTAAAACATTATTGAAAGTATTGTTAAGTATGTTTGTTACCAGTGGCTGGAGTTGTCCAATCATGATGCGTTCTTTGTACAGTCTGCATGGTCTTCAGTTTGGGGGTTGGTAATCTGCCCGCATCTTCAGACCCCTCCACCATTAATGATGACTCAGATTCCAATAGCTGCAACCTACAACAGAAATGAGAAACGTCTGAAGGAAAAACTGCAACTGGACTAAACTATGAAAAACCCACTGTAACCAGCGTTTTGCATATTTCAGAACTGAACTGGAAATTATTTCTAAATTCCAATACTATTATTCTTAAATTAAAATTTCATTTAATATATAAAATGTATATAGAATATAAAATTGAAAAAATTATAATAGCTTTTATTTTTCATTTGAATTATTCTTAAACTAAATTAAATAATAAAATATTTTTTTATTATTAAATAATTTGTAATTAAAAATCTTACCCATATATATACATATATATTGGTATCTCTGTGTTCATTTCTTTGAATTGTAATTCATTAACTTCCTCTTCATTTCAATTCAAATTCCAGCTCAAGTTGCTGTGTTCCAGCCAACTCAATTCAAATTCTTCAAATTTGACTTTTGCCCAACAATGAGAGCGTCGTGTCCATGTTGGTTCTAGTGTTGGTGGGTTCTCTTATCTCAAATGCAACTGAGGTGAGGTGACAATTCAGAGAAGCAACAATTACATACCTGTCATTTCTCTCCTTAATGTTTCCATGATCATCTATTGGATTCCACTGATTTTTTTTAACTGTGAACTCTTGCTGTGAAATCTCAGACTCATTTCTCTCTCCGTGTCCCTCTTCTTTATCCCAGGCCATCTTCCTCTGCACAGGGAGGGTGGGGTCCTCTCCAAGAGAGCTTCTCCTGCTGGCTGCCACAGAAGCAGAAGGTCCAGGGCTAGAGCTTGCCCTGATACTGCCAGCCCTAAGTAGACATGCCAAAGCGACCAGGTTATTAATAAAAGAAAGCTCTGAACTGACTATAGTAACTATGATCCCTGAGCTCTGCTCACCTGGCCAGGTCCAGAGCCTCAATGATAGGGCTGCTACTGGTGCTTCTGCAGGCCTCAGATTCAGTGGGAGGATGAGGAGCCATTTGAAGGCTCCCACATCCAGTTGTGATCTGACAGGATCTGATTCAAGTGTTGCCGAGAAAATGAGTTCCCCATGCCCGTTTCCTGTAGGCCTCTGCCTTCTCACGTAGCTCCCGAACCTGTCGAAAAACAGCAGAACTTTAGAATTGTGATAAATCAGAGCCTGGAAAAATAAGGCAACGGATATTATCTACGCAGATAATATGTGTAGACAAGACGACTGATAATTCACAGCAAGCACAGGCAAAACACTGTTTTAGATATTACCGACTCAACATTTCTCAAAATTTTGACTCAAGACTTTGGGCCAGTTGCCAGTTTAAAAATCGATATTTAATTATAATAAAAATTTGATTTTAAAAGTAGTAAACTTTTTTGTCATGAAAATATATTTCTTTTAAACATGAATAAAAATATGTTTTCTGAGGTGGGAAAAAATCTAAATTTTCTGTGGGAAAATTTATTGTTGAGCCCTGATATTATAATTATACATGCTTAACAAAAAAAATTGATGAATCAATATAAATTCACATCATGCAACAATGTCAGATCCGCTTCGAAACCTGTAGAGAATGCGTGTAAAAGTGGAGGCAGTCATCCTCCGCTCCTAAAGAGCTGACTCAAAAAGACACCTCTGTCCCATATGGCAAGACTTGCATAAAAGTTGCATAAAAGATGCATTGAAGCATACTTGACACCATAACCTAAAATCTAGTACTTCTGTCTTACAAAAGTTACTTTGTTTTTACAGGGTCAGCATGATACCATAAAGAATCAAGCAATGAATTTATCATCATGACAGATGCTGACCATGTAAAAAACAAAGAAATCTGATCAAATAATTTACCAAACAGCAAAGGTTGTAGTGTGACACTTTCATACAAATTAAGAAATAGGTGATAAATTATATAATATGACAAATATTAATTAATCTTTTTACAAACAAACTTGTTCCCCTCGGTCAATTTCATTTATACTCTAGCTGTGTACTGTTATGATTTCCTTTTGCAACTGGGCAATTTTGTCTCCTCCAATATGCTAATATTGATGCTAATAAGATCTATTCTGTTCCTACTCTCATTTGTAATTCACTGCTTAATGAATAATTAATTAACAAACAAATAAGTAAATAAATAAAAGTGCAATCAGGTGTTATGAACTGTGCCTTAACGTTTAGCTATGCTTTTATATAATCAGTGAGCGAGCCAAAAGTCAATATAGGGTTACACCTGAAAGCAAAAAAAAAAAAAAAAACAGCAAAACCACAGACAACTTCAAAGTTCCAAGTATGCTGACAGATAACATCTTGATGACTGATCCCACATGCACACGTTCAGAGATTGAACACACACAGACACTTCGAAGTCTAGGTCTATGAGATGAAACCATTTAGTCGAAGTTTGAATGATGTCATACATTTGATGTGGCAGCACAGAACAGATACACATAAGCAAATGAAGGTATCTGCTGAGACAGCAGCAGCCGCTGGAAAATGGATGTAACAGGCGGTAGAGTTACCTCATGATACCACTCGTGAAAACCATCACACTCCTGCAGGATTAATCACACAGACCAGTGATTAGAGAGATTATATACAGTAACTGTTTCCTTATAGCTCTGCCACTATAATCAACCACAGCTCAAGCTTTCATGTAATGGGGTGTCAGAATTGCTCGTAAATTACTATAGTAGCCGTCATACCCTCTGGTCATTTTTTATTTGCTGTGTTTAAGTCACCCTAGTGAACATTTTTTAACGGAAGCTCTAGAAATACTTTTAGATTTAAAATTATTTAGAAATTGTTAAATCTGCAAATTTGTAGTTGCCTGGACTTTCAGTGGAGGGTCATTTAAAATATCTTCAAGTCTTATGGGTTTGGAACGACATGAGGGTGAGTAAATGATGACAATTTTTGAGCGAACTAACTCTTTAAATCTTGAATTTTATTTTTATTTTAGGCCCAGAAGCTCACCTCATCCTTTGCAGGTCTGACCTTCACCCACGCTTTATCTCTGTAGCTGTATTGGATGGGAGAACGAAAGTTGGATCTATACTCAGTTTTCACCTTCCTGCCAAACAGAAAAAGAGGGAGACTGGTAAATACTCTTGTGGAATTAAAAACAAATAAAAAATAGACACAATTTGAAGAATTAATTTAATTAATTTAATAATGTATTAATTAATTATTAATTTAATTGTAACCTATAAAAAAATCAGGTGTCAAAATAAATATGTTGTGCTTATGTGCTGCTTAAGTTGAATGCATGAAACGGTCATATGAAATTAATTTTCTGTGTTTACAGGACTGGGAAAAAAAAAAACAGAAATACAACAGTCACCTGACAGCCTTGGGTGAAGGGTCTCTCAGGGCACAAGGTGATCTCATTTCCTGTTTCTGTAGATAGGTGACTTCCTCTTTGGGGCTTGACTTCCTGCTGTGTTGTCGCTCCTTCTTCTTCCTCTTACTCTGGTATGGTGGGCATTTAGGCAAAAGCACAGGGTCAGGGTTTGATCAAGTGGCCTATACAGGTGCCCTAACAATAGGCTGGTGAAACTGGTTAATCCAGCTACATACTGATGCTGTCGTACTTGGAAAGTTTGATGTATGTGACTTAAAGCTGAATGTATCTGCACAGAACAGGTGACGCAGAACGAATTGGTTACCTAACGTAACCTCGGTTCTCTCTAGATGAAGGAACATTCCTTCATCGGAGTATTGCGTAAGCTAGCTTACGCTACGGAAAGATTCTTCTTTGCCAAGAAGTTGAAGCCAAAAATTCCAACAATTTGTAATCATTGTCAACGCACTTTCTCTGGTGCAGGACCTAGAGCGGGCTATCTGTGACCCAGCATCCTCTGAAAAGAATTCAGAGTTGCACGGGTACCCAACTGGAATGAGGTGGCTAGACGCTGCACGCAGGGCGTGCGCTGAGCGGACAAGCGGGCCTTCATAGTGGTCGAGTTCAAATCTATTCCCAGAAAAGAGATAGTTTGACTGGGCTGGAGAACGCTCTTCGTCCAGTTGACGGAGAGGCCCAGCGCTTCCAGATGGCTGAGGAGAGCTGTCCGGTGTGACAGAAGCTCTGTCTTGGATTGAGCTAAATCAGCCAGTCGTCCAAATAATTCAGTATGCGCATCCCCTGGGTTCGAAGGGGAGCGAGCGCCGCATCCATACACTTCGTGAATGTGCGTGGCGCTAGAGAAAGGCCGAACGGGAGAACGGCGTATTGATAAACCTGGCCCTCGAAGGCGAAACGTAGGAACGGCCTGTGACGAGGGTTTATCTGAATCTGAAAATATCCGTCTTTCAGATCCAGGGAGATGAACCAGTCCCCTGGGCGCACGTGTGCGAGGAGTTTCCTAACAGTCAGCATTTTGAACGATCTTTTCATGAGAGCTTTGTTCAGAAATCTGAGGTCTAGGATTGGCCTGAGGCCGCCGTCTTTCTTGGGCACAAGAAAATAACGGCCGTAAAACCCCAGTTCGGTTATAGGAGGCGGAACTGTCTCTATCGCGCCTTTTTGTAACAGTTTCGAAATTTCTGCGCGGAGCGTGCTCGCGGCAGCTGGGCTGACAGCAGAAAAGGGCCGGACGCGGGAGCGCGGCGGCCGGCGTTGAAACTGTAACTGGTAGCCGTCCTTTATAATGCTTAGAACCCACGGGGGATGGCTTCCCACGCTTTGAAGCATTTGGCTAGAGGCTGAATAACCGTGCTGTCCCGGTTACTGCACATAGCGGGCTGGACACTGTGTGGGCTCGAAGCTGTGTGTGGCAACGGGATTTACACCCAGAGGAGTTTATGGGCCGAGACAGAGCGAGCAGAGGGGGGACACGCACCGGGACTTATGGGCGTGCTTACATTTCCTGCTACTCGAGCGGGCAGAGGCCGCTGAGTGAGCTCTGTGGGAGATACGGGGCATAAAATGGGAGTGTGTATGGGCGAACACATGCTTGTGGTCACGTTTATTACACTTGAGGCTTTTATGCTCTTTTTGTGATTTCTCTGGGTAGACGTAAAAACGGCTGTTTTTCGCTCGCAAGCGAGAAGAAACACCGGCTTGTTCTCAGCGAGACACTCTTGAAGTCAGCGAAGGCTCGACGACTAGCAGAGGGCGAAGCTTTGACGGCGGTCCGGCCGCGGCGGGAAGGGGCCGTCTTTTTCCCAGCAATGCTAGGCAGACTTCTGATAATCAGGCTTCAACTGGGCCTTAGTACGGGGGAGCCTGGGGGGCCTGTCTGCGTCGGCTGTCCGAGCGAAGGCGGCCGCTCTGCTTTTGCTGGATTTGCTGCGGGCGGCATAGCAGTATATCCCTTCTCGGCCGCTCCGTCCACCGAGCGCAGCGAGGCGGACACATCCGAGCGTGTACGGGCTGAAAGGGGAGCATTCCACGACCTCGTGAGCTCGTTATGGAGCTCCGGCAGGAATGGTGCGGCCCGGGAGCCAGAGGGAGCGGCGCGGGTGCAGGTATTCCCCATCCATCCTGTTCGGCGGTAACTCGGGCGGTGGAGACCACTCGAGGCCCAGGCGATCGTCGGCTTGGAGAGAAGGCGCATTAAATCCTCCTCGATGCCAGAGCGGGTCCCCGCAGACTCCCTGGCTGATGAACCAAGAGAAGACCAGTCGCTCTCCGACGCGTGCAGCGAGGGAGGAGTTATCTCCTCGCCGGAGTCTATGGACGCTGCAGAGCGGCCACTTGGCGGCAACAGCACGTCCGGCTCAGGGCTCAGGCGGAGGAGAATGGGCGGGGGGCGGCGGCCAACACACTTCCATAGAGGGCTCTAAAGGTGACAGGAAGCCGGCTTCTTCAGAATCCGAAAAGCTCGCTCAGTAGATGCCTTGTCACGACGAACTGGCTTTCTTCATACACGGCAAGCGATTAGATCGCTGAATGAAGACGAATCGTTTGGACAGCCTACGGAGAGCATATTTATATGCTCAGGCCACGCCCATATTGGCGGGCTCTGACGGTAATGAGCGAGCGCCGTCCGCTCATTGGGCGCGGGTTCAGCGCCGCTCTCCCATAGGCTTGTGCATTTCTCTGAGTCGAACCAATGAGCTGCTAGATAGAAGAATCTTTCCCGTAGCGTAAGCTAGCTTACCCAACACGAGAGAACCTCTCGTAAGAGAGACTAAGGCCCCGTTTACACGATGGAAAAACGCAGATATTTCTCTGCGTTTTGCCCTCTCATTTACACGAAAACGCCGTTTTTATCACTGAAAACGAATATTTCTAAAAACTCCGGGCAAAGTGGAGATTTTTGAAAACGCCGGATATTTGTTGTCGTGTAAACTGGGAGAAACGGCGTTTTAGGTTCTCTCTTGTCGATTCCAGGATTCTGATTGGCTTGCATGGCTTTATCTTTAACCCCTACACTGCCGCCTTAGGTTTAGGGGAAAATATTCGTTTTGCTAAATACCCGGCTTTGTGTAAACGTGGCCTAAGTGATTTTCTTTGAATGTGTGCAACTTCCCATTTAATAGCAACTATAGGGAAATAACTCGAAGAATAACAAAGGGCAGTAAACGGTAAATCTATTTGCACCACAAAGAGTTTGTTTATGGTTATGATAAAGTAAGTATGACAGCAAATACCAAATTAAATTAACTGGAAGCGAATGACACTGGAAGCCTTTCAAGTTACAAATGCCCCCACCCAATCTTACGTTCAAAATAAGGAGCATATTTCAATGTACCTTCTCTGGGGTTGTGTTCTCTGTATGAAGCAGAGGGACCTCATATTGTTCCACATCTCGCCTCAAGCGCGGTGGTCTTGGAGGAGGTGATCCTTTGAAACTTCTCTTGTACTCGCTCTCGAAAATTACAGGGTTTGATTTGAAGGGTGGGATGGCTCTATTGTTACTGTACAACATCTATAACAGACATGAAATTATCCAGAACAACAAAAGGTCCATAATTAAATAATAAATAATAGGAATAATTACAATTTTATTCATTATAAATAAATAACATTCATAATAACACAATTATAACACACACACACATACATATATACATATATATATATATATATATACATACATACACGCATATATATATATATACACATACATACGTGTACGCATAGATGTGTGTGTGTGTGTATAAAATAAAGAGAGGCATGCAAAACTGTACTGCCATCTACTGGAAGAGTGTTTTTATATGTAAGAAATGCACACAAAAACAATCAAGGCATTCAAATATGCATCAATAATTCATATCTTAAAATATAAGAAAACACTTCAGGTGAGCAAAACTCGGTCCAATTATATGTCAGTTAATCAGGCCAGGGACTGAACGCAAGCCTATGCGAGATGTTAAAAATTATTTTGAATTATGACAGTGCTGATAAAATTGCAAGGAAGTACCTCGTGTGCAGCAAGCAGGGGCGAAATCGGCCACCGGCGTTTTCCACATGAACTGTCGCTGGTACTCTGAAGCTCAAACGGCCATTTCTCTGTTGCTCAAGACCTCAGTCCTGCTTTTTTCCGCAGTGCATGGTTAATCTAATAGACAATACAAGCTCTGAATTACTATAACTGCATTGATGGTGGTATTGTTAGTTAATAATACAATTCAAATTGTTATACACCAATTATAATAAATGTAAAAAAAAAACTATATTATAATATATATTAAGACTTGGCCTTTGAATATGTAAATATTCATGATATCATGAAAACCCAAGACTGGTTGCCCACTGAAGCTAAGTACTGTAGGGTTGACCCTGGTTCGTATCTGGATGGGAGACCTTCTGGGAAAACCAGGTTGCTGTTCAGTGAGGCCAACAGGGGGCCTAATACCCAGGATATTAATGGGGACACTATACTGTCAAAGAGCACCGTCCTTCGGATGAGACGTTAAACCGAGGTCCTGACTCTTTGTGGCCACAAAAAAATCCCAGAATGTCTTTTGAAAGAGTAGGGGTGTAACCCCGTCATCCTGGCCAAAATTAGCCCATTGGACTCTATCCATCATTGGCCTCCAATAAGCTGGTGTGTGGTGCTCATTCTGGCGCACTATGGCTGCCGTCGCATCATCCATGTGGATGCTCCACATTGGTTATGGTTGAGGAGATTTCCAGATTTGTGATTGTGTGAAATTAATTGTGGTTTAGAAACACAAAGGAATCTTCTATTCCCAATGAACCCAACTTTGCACCAATATACACTTTTAACACTCACTCTATTTAGTCTCTGCTGGTCTGCAGCACTGGTGGATGTCTGAGCTGCTTGCACCTCTGCTTGTAATTGGTGGGATGGTGCAGTGGTGCCCTCTGGTGGCACGGGGTCTCTAGGGGCTAGAGGGGTCCCTCTCTTTCTGCACTAGAGGCTTTGAGCACAGGTGTGACAGCAGGTGTAACAGGCCTACTCTTCTCCTGACGCTGTGGAGATGAAACATGCCCTTCCCAGTGGAAAGGACTTGATACCCGAGGTGGATTATATTGCCCTTTCTTTTTGGATGTGAATTGGGGTTCCCGAGTAATTCCTTTAAATGATAGAAAAAGACCAGTTTAGTATTAACCAAGTTATTAATGCGATATAAGCTTATTCATTTTTATGAATATTTTTTTTCTTCTCTATCAATCTAACTTCGCTCCTGGAGGGCCACTGTCCTAGAGATTTTAGCTTCAACCCTAATCAAACACACCTGGACAAGCTAATCAAGGTCATCAGGATAACTAGAAAGTTACAGGCAGGTGACTTTTTTTCAGGGTTGGAGCTAAACTCTGTAGGACAGTGGCCCTCCAGGACCGAAGTTGCCCATCCCTGATCTATCACATACTTGACTGGTCAGAGGACAATCCTGCCAGTCGCATCCTGCGATGTGGAGAATCGCTTCTTGCTCGTGTTGTTCTACTCTTGTATTTACTTCGATACTCGCTGATTCCCTATTAGAAGAAGAGCATACAAGCAACAAGTACACTTTATAGCACAAGTAAATCGGTATATTTAAATGAGCGGTATAAAAAATTACATATCTGTTTTATCAGAAAAGCCATGGTTAATAATAACTAGCTCTTAGCTGACAACTGGATAATCTTGATGCCATTGTCCGCGCAAAAACTTCAAGAAATAACAGGAAGTCCCGACAATAGGTTGTAAAGGATTTACCGTTTAAGTTTAACATGTTTCTTAATACAGTCACGCTATTTATCTTTGTTTTCGTCAAAGCGTAAAATAAACTTTACTATAATTCATACGAATGTTTATTTGGTTACCTAAAAGAAATGTTAAACAACCAGACTAAATATCAAAACTGAAACCATGTCTTCTGCAGCGCGCGCTCTATGTTCCTTAAACAAATGACGTCGTACAAGCGCGTGCACCTTCAATCTGTAAATCTCGTTTCCAATGGATAATTTAAATAACTCACCTTAAAATGCACCGTCATTTTGAGTCAGAGCTAATGGCGACTAGTGCACAAAGAGGTCCGTGAACAAAAGAAGTGTTTTATTTTTTTTTGTAACTCTGTTGTGAGATTAAATTCGGTTGCAGGCTCGAGCTGTTGCCTAGGTGAGGGCTGCAGCGTTCCACGATACGCGCATGCGCACGGCTGTAAGCCGCTTTGTTATGACGCGTTTATGTGAGTGTAATAAATTGTAGTAACGTTACTCCTTGTGGTCAATGTTTTTTTTTATCCAAAACAATCAGTAAATAAAATGAGATCTTTACTTCTTAAGCATTTCAGTAACACTTTGATTTCTTTTTGGAATAATTTGTTTGAGAAGCTAAAGTGTAAAAATAATGTGGTCAGAAGTACCCTGTTGCTTGAAAAATATATTCATCAACAGACAGTTTTTCAAATGTCACGTCGATTATTTTCAACCACCAGATGATAGTAAACTATGAAGAAAATCATCCACCAGGAATAATACAGGCAATTTCCTCCTTCACTACCACTCAAATGTGTAACGTTAGCTTGACTTTCTACTAACTTACGAGTACGTAGCATGTTACTAAACTCAAAAGTTGCTTTCTAAACACTTCTGTTTTTTTTTGTGCCGTGCATCAATGGCTGAACCTGGGGTGTCAGTTTTTAGGTAACCCACCATATCCATCCAGTAATCTGCATTTTGTCGTCTGTAGATACCCCACCAACTTTCTATTCTCTGGTTTGCTGGGCTTGTTCCTTGAAAGACACACGGTCCATGCAAAGATTACATAAACATTACAAAGATTGTAAAAAATTACATTCCATGGCCTCTTAGGGCTTCCGTACCAACCATCATGTTAACGAACAGCCTATTTGATTTGGTACAATTCATTAATTTCAAACATTAGGCTAAGCAAGCTTACCTTTACACTTGTTCCAAGGGTGCAGAAATGAGCTGTGTGTCCGGTGCACGTTGGTTACACCCATTGATCTCCCAGTCAACCAAAAATCTATTGCTTTTCAATCATATTTCCCGGCCAACTATATGTCGATGACTTTTCAACAACAGTTAGTTTCCCGGTCAACTATAAATCAATTACTTTTCAACACATTCAGCGATCGCACGGTAAACCAAATATCAATGCTAAATCAATCATAAAGATAATAGATCAATGTTGTTCCAACATCGTTGCCATCAACATTAATAACATCAGGTTTTCATCGACAGGGTAATGTTGATTAAACATTAATTTTGCATTGAAATTTCGATATCAACCATAATGATGATTCAGACGGAAAAACAATGTTTATTCAATGTTGGCTTGCTGTCTGGGAAATAAATATGTCTTATGAATAACTAATGGAAAGTCATCAAAAAAAAAAAGACCATAATAGTGACACTATATATTTATTTTACAATATCATTAGTTGATTGTGGGCATTTTGTAAGGCAAATCAAGAGGGTAAATACAAACATTTCTTATATATTTTACACTCCCAAACAAACTTTATCTTCACCATGAAAAACATCCCTGTAAGCAAATGCGCTCAGACCATATTAGGATTGTTTTAAGCCAGTCGATTTTGTTCTCTTGTGGTTTGCCTAGAGGCCTAAATTCATCCAGCCCAGAGCTAACAGCAAGACAGAGGCAACACTGAGAGATTCAGCAACCAGAGCTGCTTTACCTGAACACAAAACAAAGTATAATCTTAAAGTATAAAAATATTATCCATGGAACTATGTCAGTCTGAAAATACTGAAAAGGATAAGACTACAGTGATTTTCGATCTTGGAGTGAAATATACTTAAATTATGTTGAACTTTTTGCCATCATCAACATTGGGGTAGGAAAATTATGAATGAGGTGGATCTTTTTATATATATATATATATATTTTGATTAGTGAAAGGAAGTATTCACCTTGTACTCTGATCTGTGATATGGGTCCATCACCCCTCACAGCGGGCTCGGACCTCAATGACATAATCGCCGGTCTCTGGCATGGGAAAGTCAATGTAGTGACTGCCAGTGGTGTAAAGCTTCCCATAACGCTCTCCCTCCTTTCGAAACAAAATCTAAAAGAAAGATACAAATGGTTACAATATTTTTAAAGTATCAATACACACAACAAAATCAGTGGAGTTTAAATCAAATAAAAATATATAAATAAAATTATGGCATTACAATAAGGTTACGGTAATAAAAATAAATAAAAAAATAAAAAAGAATAATAATAAAAAATTATTTTATAAAATGTATTTTATAATTTTTTTTATTATTATATATGAAAAATAAATAAAAGCAAATAAGATTCCAGTAAAAAAAAAGTATAAAAGGATGAAATAAGATCAAATACATAAAAATAAAGGCAATAAAATAAGGTTCCAGAAAAAACAACAACTAAATAATAAATAAAATAAATGATGAATTGAAATAAAGGTATTCAAATAAGGTTTTAGTAATAAAATAAAACAAACATTAAGATTAACAAGACATTAATGAACATGTCACTAGAATACTAGGTAAAATTTAACTGACTCACCTTGTAACCCTCCACATAGGACTCATTCCAGTAGTTATAGATGTGATCCCAATACAGATAGAGCCATTTGCGTGTAAAGCTAACATATTTGTATACTCTCAAATTACGACTTGGAGCTGGAAAGAAAATACACAAATATTATCAGTACTTTTAAGCTCGTTTCAAATGTAAGGCCTGTATAAACCCATGGGCCAGTAACGTGAAGTGCAAATCTCTTACGGGGTCTCCTGGTGAACATTTCACAGTGCTCGCTGGGCGGTCCGAGCCCGGCTCCGTTGAATGCTCGTACCTCTATAAGGTAATGAGAGTCAGGCCGCATGTTCTCTAAGCGTGTCTGGTTAATCATTCTATGCACAATGACTCTCGAGGCAGCAGCCTCATTATCATCGTACTTTCTCCAGTAACGAATCTAGACACCAAATGAAGAGATTAATGAACTTGTAAATTAACTTTCTTGATTATTTTCTATTATTCCACTCAGGACTCACCTGGTATGCGTCGACCCACTTTGGCGGTGCCTGGTAGACTGGTAACCACCAGACCAAAGCTTCTGTAGAGGTGACCTGGCGGGCGTAGACGTCTAATGGAGCTTCAGTCAGATGCTGAGAGAGATATTACATGTGTTAAAGGTGCAGTGTTTAAAATTTATAAGGCTCTATTGTCAGAAATGCATTATAATAAACATAACTGATGTATAAAGACCATACAAAATGAACCGTTGTGTTTTTATTACCTTAGAATGAGCCATTTCTATCTACATAAACCACAGGTCCCCTTACATGTTAAAAGTAATTTTGCACCGCCATGTTTCTACAGTAGCCCTAAACGGACAAACTTCTCTAAAGAGGGCGTTGCTTGACTGGCTACTCTCTGCTGTCTCAGACGACAACATGTTTGTCCTGTTTTAGGCACCGTTGCTTATTCAAAAGGGTGGGGTGAGCAGTGGGCTCACCCTTCGGTTGCGAATTGGTTTTTAACCGCTAGATGCCGCTAAAATCTACATACTGCACCTTTAACTGATTTATGAGCAAACAAGAGGCAGAGACCATCAAACCTTCTCACCTAGGCGTGGCGAGAGGACCACCGCTATAAGACTCGGGGGTCCTTCTCCTTTGCTGTTGAAGGTGCTCACTTTGACCTGTATCTCTGTGTCTGGGGTCATGCTCTCTTTGTAGACGTAACGTCTCGTCTCAGGATCCTCCATGATTGACCATTTCCACTCTTTGTCCTCATGCGGCTTGAACGCCACCAGCGTAGCCAAATTTTTTACCGAAGAAGAACTGAGGTTTCACAGGCTACAATGAAATCAAAGACATGAGGGACACATCAGAAATTTTCCACTGAACACTAATCAACATATATGGCTTAAATACTGCAGCATATGAACACGTACAGTCCAGGTCACGATAAGCTCTCCGGTTATTCCCACCTGACCAATGACGTCAGAAGGAGCTACTGTAGGTACTGAGATAAGAGAAAGACTGGGTGAGTCTATGTGCCTCACAGATTTGATTGTACTAAAACGCTTATTATCTATATTATATAACATTTGATTGCAGATCATTTTTATTAAATATTAAAAGCTGTACTCTTTCTAATTAAACTCACCGGCATCCCATGTCTTGATTTTAATGGACGGACGGCTGTTTTCCCCAGCTCCAAATTCATTGATGGCATAAACACGGAATTCATATTGCATCCATGGGTAAAGGTCAACAACGGTTGCTGACTCTGTAGATCCATCCAAAAACACAGGAGCTGGGAAAACAACATTTGTTCACTCTTTGTTCTTATCAAGTTTAGAACATGATCACAAGAGTAAAAACACTAAGATCACATTAAGAATACATTACGCTCTTCACAAGATCTTCTCAAATGTGACAGAAAAAGTCAAATCGAATGAACAATATTCTAAAACAGAATGCAAAAACTTCCATTCTGTATTGTTTTCCTGTTTTCTAAGAAAATTAGTCGGAAATGTTCATGATATGCGTTTTGTCTTCCTCTAGTGGACTTACAAGTAGATGCAGTTTTCCAGTCCTCTGGATCCAGGGCGTAAAAGTCTCGTGTTTGAACAACATGCTGGATGAGGGGACTGCCGTGGTCTGATCCCAGACACCATCTCAGTTTTACCGACGTAACTCCAATCTCTTCCACACGGACGCCACCCGGAGGACCAGGCAAACCTGAAGCCAAAACGCTCTATATTTGTCATGATGGTCTATTTGATGTAAATAATAATTAGGGCTGTCAAACGACTTTGTGCTTTGTAACTTTGCAGACCTTTTCATACTCAAACAGCAACTAACACACTAAACAAAGTTGAAAATGTAGAAAGAATAATAGGTCCTCTTTAACATTTAACTTCAAGTTTTGAATCATATGCACATATCATAAGCTTGGACACACAGTTGAAATCACCAACCTTTGACAAAAACGTCAGCTTCTGCGGTGGCGTTGTCCACTATAGTCTGAGCTGTGCAGGTATAGTGTCCTGCATGCCTCACCTGAATATTCTTGATCAGCAGGTCTCCACTGTGCTCATGACCCTGAAAAAAACACACACAAACAATGAATGTCCGCCTGTATTTCCCATCAACATAACTAATGGGATTCTTGCCTCTACTCACCATGAGTTGCTCGTAGTGTTCAAAGTCTGTGTAGAAGTTGATGACGTAGGAATCGACAGTCCAGATGAAGGTGATGTCCAGGCTGGGGTCATATGATGCGGAGCAATGGAGAACTCTACTGTCACCAACAAGTGCCTCAGTGTCTGATGGACCCTCAGTAATCTTGGTGGCCTCTTAGACACAAATGCATACACCTCATTTTATTAAATATCGATAAAAGTGAAAAACATTTACAAAAGTGATCAGTCACAAAATCCTATGATAAATACTAATATATTTACATAAATTTGATTAAAATCTGTAAATAAAAATGCATCAACAATCTATATGCACTATTCAGCCCATAATAATTATATTTACAGTATAAGACATCTAAATTAATTTCAGCAAATTGTTAAAATTCTATCGTTAATTAATTAATTATGGTAAAATTTAAATAAAATAACTACACCCAAGACTGCATTTAAGTGGGCATAGTTAATTCATAAAATAAAACAAATAAAAATGAGTTTTGAATTTTGTCTGACCGATGATCGTGAGGGTCCCTGTGCTGTTGGATTTGCCACGGTCATTCTCAGCGTAACAGGTGTACGAGCCCTCATCTCTTTTGGTTGCATTCAGAATCTCCAGACTTCCATCATCCCAAATTAACATCCTGAAAAATAAGGATGAAAAGAGATGATGATGATCTGTGGCTAAGCTTCTATCACCACCACAACACTATGATTTACCTGTAAGTAAATGCATGTATTTAACATGGACTGACTAACCTTGAAGAGTTGTTCAGTATCTCCGAGCCTCGTTTCCAGGTGAACTTGGGTTTTGGGGCAGGCACGAGGGTTGCACTCTATGACCACACGTCCATTTTCAGCCCCTAGCAGAACCTTCTTTACTGGATTATAAATGAATGTTGGTGCACAGGCTGTGAAGAGACCATTGGAGACACTCAACCTGTGCCTTTTTTAAATACACCTTCAGAAAAGTGCATCTCTTTCTATTTTTCTATGTAAACTACTAGAAGCATGACAGTAAAGAAGTAATAAAACTCACAGACGACCCGAAGCTCTGCGCTGGCATAGATGGTCCCCCATTCATTCTCGGCAATGCACTGATACATGCCTGAATCCTCAAACGTGAGGCTGGAGAACTTCAGCTCCCCTTTGCCGTACTGGAGATTAGGGAAAAAAATTAGCAGAACACACACCTGATATAAAACAAACTGAACAACTTGAAGTTTTTATATGGGTTTCAACAGCAAATAAATCAGGCTATTAACCGAATAGCCATCCTTCAGCCAGCGTATCCATGGTTGGGGCTTTCCCACAGCAACACATCTGAGAGTGAGCTCACTACCAACATCTTTCTCTGTGTCATTGATGTGCTCAGCCCACTCTGGAGCACCTGAGGAAACAATATAATATAATATAGATATAGATAGATATATTTATATATATATATATATATATTAGATGTGATTAATCGTGATTAATTGATTTGACAGCACTAATTATATTATATTATATTATTGCTGTCAAAATGATTAATCACAATTACAAGTTTGTAACTATACATAATATAATATATAATATAATCCTTGCTGTAATTGTAGGCTATATATAAAAAATGTTTATCCACCAAATACATAAAACAGAACTAAACCAGAGTCTTCAGTTGAATTTTGAGTTTGTGTTACCCTCCACATAGAGCCACTGTCGATACCAGTCCATTCCCTTAACGTTGAGCGTCTCACACTCGTAGCTGCCCTCGTCCTCGTACTGAACATTAAGCAGGTGCAGTAATGCTCCATTCATGCTGACCTCATAGTTGGGCGGGAGATCAGCGTCTAACTTCCTCCAGCGGATATGTGGGAGAGGACTGAAAGGTATAAAGATTGAGTTTGCATGGTAAGAAACAACCCTAAAACGAGCAAAGAACAAAATCGAATGCTATTGTGCGAGTAACAATGCTTCAAAAAAAGTACTATGGTTTTACAATGTTTTTAGGACATGTGCCATGATTATATAATGATTTTCTTTGAAAAACTGTCAATACTAGGACCATTGTAATGTAATAAAGTACCATGTTATCACCGTTCAGACTATATGAAGAGCATCACTCACTTTCCAAGGGCAAAGCACTCCAGAGTGATGTTCTGTGCCACCAAAGCATAAGTCTTGGGAAATTTCACACGGATATCAGCAGGATATCGCTTCACCTCCTCTGTGTAAGGGGCAGAGATGAAAAGCTAGAAACAACAGTGCTCTCAGTAAGGTAAAATCTTGGAATTGTGGGTAATGAGACTCACTCTCTATTTGTGGAATCAGAGGAATCGGCATGCTGAAAACACTCTTGCCGATGGTGGGGCTTGAAACAAAACAAGAATAATTCCCGACGTCTGATGCCTCGACTTTCAGCGATGTACAGATTCCCAGTGGTCTGAGACACGAAACGCCTCTGGTCTGGGAGGATGAAGTTGGGGAAGTCGTTATAGATCCAGCGGAACATCACTTCACCTGGGAGACAAACAAAACAATTGACAGAAATTAGATTTGAGTCGCTGGTAGATTCACAAATATTTGTTGTTGTTTTTACTATATCATGGTGGTTGTAACAAATCTACAAGGGAACTATTAAGAAGGGATCTGTAAGCGATCAGGTCTTACTTGGATATCGAGAGGGAGGAGAACACAGCAGGACAGCCCCCTGTCCCTCCTTAACATTCACCGGCTCTCTCTCATCTGTAGGGAACTGGTTCAGGTCTGCGGCCCGAAAAATAAAAATAAATGAACTGAGGAGAGGCTATGACAAAAGAGACATCTGGTAAAAGTCCTGTCCGTCACATACATCCAAATTTGACGGAGGCCTCCTTGCTGATGACGGTGCCGTAGACGTTCTTGGCCACACACACATATTTCCCAGCGTGCTTGCTCTTTTCTGGGTTGGTGATGAGCAGGTTTCCTCCCACCAGGCTAAAGTGCTCATCAGGCTGTTCCATTAGTTTAATTTCCCAGTTGTTTAACCACCATCTGTGAAATACAGGCTTTCATTAATGACCTTTTTCCTCAAAAATTCTTCTCGCAAGTGATAAACACCTCTCTGCAATAGGGATTTTCGCATACAGACAGAGGTCATGACAAACAAAGCTTGGGATCAGGGAAGAAAACATTACTTGATGATGGCCGGTGGGTTGGCCCGTACTCTGCAATTCATGGAGATTTTGTTCTCTGGTGAATCCTCTGCGTACACGGTGTCTAGAGGCTCCTCCTCAAATATAGGGCCAAAGCCTGTGGCCTCCTCTGATGGACATGACATGCACAGCATTATACTCAATCTACAAAAACCTAACCTAATACAACAACGCACTTCATGCTATGTTTATTCTAATGTTTGGCAGAGTTGTAAGTGAAAGTTAAGGACTTACTGTCGAAAATTCTGGGTTCAAATATCCTGGGTTTAATTGCAGCTGGAGTGGGGAAAAAAACAAACAAATCAAAATTATTTTAATTCCACTTCATTTACAGCAAGGGAGACTATCCATTCTATAGATGTCATTTTTACAGGTAATTAATGTTGTACAAAATCACGCAAACACACATATAGTACATATATAGTTGATGTAGGTCTAGAGATGTAGGTGTCTTTGTTTCCACAGTATTTTCAATGTGGATATTTTTAGGTCAAACCGTTCTTGTCTGTCAATCTTTATTTATAAAAATATCAAAATTGAAAATACTGTGGAAACAAAGACACCTAAATCTTGGATGCCCTTGAGGTAAGCTAAAACACACCAAAAATTAATTTCAAAGTAAACCATCTCTTTTAGCAGTTTTGAAGACATTCCTAAATAAATTTGGATAATTCTGTTGCTAAAATTCAGCCAAGTGAACACACACAAACGTTCCTCACCGGCCAATAAGAAGTAGTAAGAGAGAACACACAGAAACATGGCTGGGGTCACCATCTTGTCGATCTGACAGTTAAAAACCGGGCCTGAAAAAAGAGAAGAGAAAAGAGAGAGTGTGTGAGGAGGGTGAAGTGCTGTGTGGTCTTTCTCTGATGTAGGCTATAGCAGATTGTGTCCAAATTTTATCACAGCCTATACATAACAGTGAATCCCCAAACCACCTCATCTATTATACATACAGTGCATATTGAAGCAAAGGTAAGTCTGAGTCTTATACACACATGACATGTTGTAATGCAGTTGAATGATAATGCAATCTCCGTGATAACACATGCAAGCATCTTTATCTGATGTTGCTGCACTTTTACACATTAACCCTTGCAGAAGGTTAAAGCAGGGTTTCTCAACTCCAGTCCTCACGACCCACTGCTCTGCACATTGTGCATGTTTCCCTTTATTAAACACACCTGATTCAGATCCTCAGGTCGGTATGTCTATCCTAACGAGCTGAGGATCTGAATCAGGTGTGTTAATAAGGGAGACATGCACAATATGCAGAGCAGTGGGTCAGACTGGAGTTGAGAAACCTGACTTGTGTGTCTGCATGTTTGGTCATCCAGCTCTCAAAATACTCATAAAAGACTATCCTTGTAGCAAGTTATGCACATGCTGTCTACTTCTATCCATGGAATTTTCACCAATCTCTTCTAATCTCATTGCATCCTCTGATCTGCTGTCTGCACTTGTCCTGCACACTGGGATTTAGGTCACTGCACGCCAGTAAGCTCATTCTAAAGGAGTGGCAGTGAAAAATGATTAAAATAGCAGCTGTATGATTCCAAAATATCTTTTAACACAATTAAATACTTTACATTTTAATTTAAATGAACAATACAAATCATGCCTGATGTCACTGCCCTTTCCCTCACTACTTTCCGCAAAACTATTATGCAGTGAATTATAAATGAATGATAATGCAAACGTATCATTACATGTATATTCAAGCCCTAATATATCTAATTCTGCGTCATGGATGATAACTATAAGCGCCGCGCTCCGACATAACACTGTCATTACAATCTATCTTCATTGTTACCAGGAAACCGAGGACTAACTTTCTGTCCCGTTTAAACTTTACACAAGTAAATATCATGTAATTACCTCGTATCACAGCTTGTTTCAGCAGAACAATTAGAAAATGTCTCAGTATTTTAAAAATACATTCTTTTACAATAATTTGCATGAACCCACACAATTTATTTATTATTTTTGTTTGTTTTCATTTGTAATTTCGTTTTAATATTTAGGCTATTCTTACTTTATTATGTATTCTGTTTATTTATGTAATGTATTTTTAATGTTAAACAGATGACACCAACCGGACTCATCCACCCTGTTCTTCTGCATTGCGGTATTCCCAAACTGCGCGGAACACCATCCAGACTTTAGCATGCAGAATAAACTCCCGAAGGTCACAGACAGATAATATTTTAACCAGAATTTCATATAGCCAACATATCATTATATCAGCAGCAAACTTACCGGAAGAATGTGTTAAATCTCGTCAAACCCACAGAGCTCAATCAGAACCACCGCATCGTCCCGCAGCCCAGCGGGGAGACAGACACATGGCCCGCGCGCACCAGCCTGCTATTGGATGAGAGCGGAAACTGCGCATGCCAGGACTGATGCTCTCGGAGTCCTTGTGCTACTGCAATTAGTCACAAACTGATGGTCAAGGTGATTTTAAGGCATTTGCGAATGATTCAGAATGTATGGGCTAAGATATTTGGTGATTGAAAGCAATGAGAGGCTTATCCACACACATCTGTTCAAATCCACTGGATTAAATTCTTACATACAGGGGGAGGGGAGAAATAGATTTTTGTATTTACATGGAGTAACATCAATGTAGGGAGGAACGTTATGCTATTACACACACACAAAGCTATTGAAGCTATTTTAGTCTCCAGGGCAGACACATCAAACCTGAACGCGTACTGTAACATTTAGGGGACAGTGGGGTATTTTATAGCAGCATTTTCTGCTATATTGTAAGGCCATAGAAACATGACATTTATTCTCAGTCAATAAGAGAATTGAACTTGTCCCACCTTAGAGGTAACTGTGTTAGGTGGCAATTGGGTCATTAAAAGGTCAATTTTCATTTTAAATAAAAATCTGAACACAAAAATGAGGGCAAGGGCAGCTACAAAAATGCATTATCCACAATTTGATGCACAATTTTACTAACAAATAATGAATAAATTAATAATAAAACACCCATGAGAAAACTTTAATATTAGGCTATTTAAATAAATCACACACACACACACACACATATATATATATATATATATATATATACATATATATATATATAATTTTTTGTTAAAAAAGTAAATAAAATAAAAATATACATATAAATTATATATAAAATTATATATATATATATAGAAAAATGTATAAATATATATATATATATTTTTGTTCTTTGATTAAGATAATTATTGTGTCCAAGGAATAAAATCAAAAACAGACAGATTGTAGTGAAATCCGGAAACCAACATTTATTTTAATTCTTTTATATACAAAATATTTTTTTTGTTTTGCGATTATATTATAGAGTAAACCATTTCACAGCCTTTCATGCTTTAATTTCATGTAGCTTTAACATTAACCAGAATATTATTTCACACACTACGTTTCATCCGTCTTTGCCCCCTCCGACAAACACATCAAAAGATTCTGCACCCACAGTAGTGCAATCCGGCCTCCTTCTTTTGGGATGCATCCGTTTCTTCTCTTATTTTTCCTACAGAAAAATGTCATAAGCTAGCTGGCCAAAAAGAAAACAACAGTGCCATTAAAAGAATATGAGCTGATGCCTGTGTGTGAATTCAGGTGGAACACTGTGCTACCTTACAGTAAATATCCTCAATCATCAGTTGATCCCGGTTTTTTCTGACTCATGGGGTTCAGGAAATGGGGGTGTCGTTCCTTTCTTCACCCAACGTGGCTTACAGTACATACATTGCTGGGACAGTCCAGAGCATCCTGGGATTTTGCGTGACGGGCGTGATAGGATATCTGATCCCTGCTGTGTCTGAAATCATTTTGCCTGGATATTTACAAATCAAATGTCACATCTATACATTAAAAAGCAGACAATTCCAAACTAAAAAACTTGATGCAAGTTATGACAAGCCAAATCATGAAAATCTAGGGCCTTGCCAAAAACAGAGGCTCGCCCCATATATACAGTGCACAGACATCCTCAAACACATTCATCACACACACACTCAAACGCACACATGTACATATACATGCCTGCGTAAACCGCACATACTCCAGCCATATTTGACGGCAGCACCACTTCTGACCGTGTGCTCAGTGAAGCCCTGATTTCACTACACTCGACAGCTTGTAATACTTCATAACATGCAATAACATGGTTTAAAAAACAGTTACATGTGAGAATATATATATTTCTGCCTACTGGTGTCGCATATGTTGAGATTTTTCCAAGGAGAGGCTACTGTAAATTCCACAGTCGGATGTTTCGCCATTATGAGTTGTCATCAACGTGTCAGATCTGACCAATCAACAGCAGTTCACTCATTACAGAAAAGTGGCAGTATTTTTAGCTGTCAATAAGGGGAATGAGATGCCCCTCACCCCAATTTGAGGTGATTTCTGTGGCAGCTGAGTATGTGACATCATTTCCTGAAGTCTTGCAGTCTTCAGTCAGCCCTGGACTTCGGTATCCCTTGCAGTACTGATATAAAAGCGATGAGAGGGACTAGTTTTTGGATTAGAGAATAATATTTTCTACCAAGGCACTAAGGAACCGTGCTGAGGGGCCTTCGTTGCATCCCATACTGTAAAACCACACCAAGGGCGGTGTGAATTCTGGCGCCCAACGCGGGGCTACGGGTGGCTACATGGCTGACTGGTGGGCTTTCCTTCACAAAAACCGTCCTGGGTGAAGTGAACCGTAATTCTTCAAGTCGGTCACTGACTTTTCTTCAGGGATAAAACATCGAAAGTGAATAAATATAAGGGTGCAAAATGAAGCACAAAAGAACCGAAAAAGGACAAAACCACGTCTGTGTGTTTGTGTGTCAAAAACATGCTACCTCATCCCTGATAACCAGTTTTTAAATTCTGTGATTTTACCGTTTATTCGAAACATCTGTCTGCCAAAAAGACGCCTAAGAACAGCTTTTACACGTATTACATACTGTACTTCACAACAATGCCCACAAAGACATTGGTGCCTGAAATGTGCATTATACCGATTTTAACACTGACGACAGAACGTAACAGGCATTAGCTGTGAAGCAAAAGTGGTATCGATACAGTCAGACGAGGTTCACTGTCTCCACAAAGCTGGCTAAAGGTGCGGTCACATTAGCGAAATTTCACATGCAAAAAGTCCATTGAATATCGTTAATACTGTGGCGAAATCCTCCTCCCTTGCGCAAAATTCCCAAATTCCTAGTGAAATGACTGGTTTTCACTTGTGAAAATTCAGTGAACAGTAAATGTGACCACACCTTAATGCTAATTCGCAGAAGGCGTGATGTCAGTAGCTGATTCCATGCGTGTCCAGGGTACAAGATGGTGTGATATAATGCCATCTGACAGTAAATAGGGCCTTGTTAATAAAATAGTTTCTTATATATGTCAATTTATATATTCCTATACACATATATTAATATATATGTATGCTTCCCATAACATAATATGCTTATTTCGTCTTAAAGTCACGTGATGTTCGCGCTGACCAATCGCGGTGAAGCTAGGACTGGCCCTCTGCTTGCATTTTGCATAATTCCTCACTGTCTTACGTTAGGGGAGTTTGTTTTTGTTTTTCTGTGTGATGTCAGGGGGTCACAGTGCAATAGAGAATGTTCTCCATAAGATGGTGTGACAAGGGGGAGGGGCTTTGCATGGGTCAAAAGTCACGAGGCGTATCCAGGTAGTCACACAAACGAGTTCATGGCATTGACCGGGAAGGAGCCTCCGAACTCTCGTTGCCCTCCGCCGTGTCTTTTTCCTTCTTCCCGCTGTACTGTCCGATGAAGGAGCCGTCCTCGTTGAACTGGCCGTCTCCTCCTCTCGCCGTAATCCACCAGGCTGTCGTCACTGTCGTCCTTCTTGACCGTGCCATTGGATGGGGTTCGGCTGCCCTTCAGGGGCTTGTGATCCTCCGTGTCACTGATGTAAAGAGTAAAGACAAGGGGGAGGGGAGGATATTACAAACAGCACAATTTAAAACTAGATATTGGAGATTGTCCATTTCCAACATGCTGTTTAGTGCAGGTATTTTCACGACAGTCCGTAAATGCGTCTCTCCTACATCCGGGAGGTAGTAGATGGTAATAACTGGTCATAGAACGTGCATTTGAAAGGGTAAGTTAGGGCACATTCATCATAATGCATAAACCACTTCTCTCAAAACAGAAAAAAATGCAGTAAAATAATAACATAAATAAAGTAAAATCACAATAAGCAATCAAAAAATACAAATAACTATGCACTTTTTGTTTTTTTCAAGACATAACATTTTTGTAATGGTTGAATTTGGCTTGTTTATGTAGATTTAGAGCTATTCGATTGTAACTAAGAGATGGATAATGGGGGAATTTATGCATGCAAGATTTGCAAAGCCCCTCTTACCTTTCTAAAGACCTGAAATTCCCCCAATATCAAAACACACAAGAGGAACAAATGAGACAGACTGACATGTTTGACAATGAGGTTATTACTTTGCAATAAAGACAAACGTATGCAGTGACATTATACACAACAAATGATGGACTTTATGAACAGGACATGGAATGTTAATACAAAGACAAAAAACAAACATGACTGATGACTTCAATTGCAATTCTGATTTGGCATATTCAAAAGCTGAAATTGAATTTGAAGGATTTAGGAATTTATGTCCTGAATTATCTACTGTGAGCTGAGACCAATTCATCAGTCAGTTCCAATCATATCTACTGCATTGCAAAAGCAATATGACAACATAACCAGACATATTACTAATTCACACAAACACGATATAATAAATAAAAAAGATTAATAAATATAATCAATGACAGTACATATTAATGATGACATAAAACAAAATCACAGCAATAAATCCAGCATTAATGTAAATCAGGAATGCAATTTATTTGACATTTAAAATAAATTAAAATGTAAAATGAAGAATTTAAATAAAAATGTGTAAAATAATTTTATACAGTCATATTGTACACAGCTTTGGTTAAGGGTTGTTATAACGTATAAAAAGGGTTGCTCCTGCTTTCCTCAAGCTGTTTGTGGCCACAGATGTTTACATTCATCTCAGAGGAATGAAAAAATTACAGTCTGAATCCCTGAGCAAGAGAAGTAAGTTTGCTTTCAATGAGTCAAAATCACCAGTGCAATTTAAACATTTAGTTCTTATGATTTCTGTCTATAACTCTAGTAGTTTTCCTCACCTATACTCCCCAAATGTCCCATCATCCTCTTTCATGGGCTGGATCTCTGGGTCTTGATGTGCATCTTCTTTTCTTTCACTATGTGATTGGAAAATCAACAAGTTGCATGGCATTAAAGTTTGGATTTTCATTCATAAATAGTTCACTGTGGTCAAAGCCACAAATTTGCTTACTTGTCACTAGAATCTTGTCATGTATTAGTGGTCTTAGAGGTGTTAGATTCAGCATTTGTGCCACATGGGCGCGCTTAAATAACTCACATCAATTCTGTACAATCACTTACCCGGTATATTTGCCTCCTTTGTTCCTCTTTATGAAGCAAACGATGAGGAGCACCAGGATCAGTAAAGCAATGGCACACATCAGCCCGATAAACCAGCCCTGCGTGGCAATGTCAACCTGCTTGCTGGTCATGGCTGCACATGCACACACAAAAGAGACAGGAAACAGATACAAAATGAACCAATTCTCAGTTTTCTTTCAATTGAAATGTTATGGTATATTTATCTCTTAAATGTCCCACCCAAAAAAAAAGTGTTATAACAGTAAAACAGAAATGAACATGGGTTGAAAATCTAAATCACAGCAACAAAATCAGAAGTCTCAATTGTATGACGCTAACAAGAAATGACAACCATGGAAGAAAAGAAAGAAAGAAGGAAGAAAGAAAAGATGGACAATTCTGGCATGCATCTACATTTCCATAAACCTGCCTGGACTTAGCATGTGTAATTTGTTAATATTCAAACCAAAACTACAGGTGATGTCTGGAACTGAGGCTGGGCGGGGCTTCACGGGTGAGTGACGGGGTGAGGTGGATTCTGGCGGTTACAGACATGCTCTCCTCACCTGGAACTGTAATCCTTAGATCCTCTGTAATGTGGACCGTTGCATCTGAGAGGTCTTTGGCTATCAAGCGAACACTATAAGACATCCCCGCCTTTAGTCCTCTAATCTGATATGTCCGAGTGCCATTTACAAACTCTGTTTTCCAGGCTTCATTACCTGGAGAGAAGGACCGACGGCAGGGCAGATATTATTGCAAAACCAATTATTTTGAATGTTACAGTAGAAATCATGTTCTGTCATCATTTACCCACCCTCAAGTTTTTCCAAACCTTTATGAATTTCTTCCTTCTGCTGAACACAAAATAAGCAATTTGGAAGAATATGAGTAACCAAACAGTTGATGGACCTCGTTGACTTCCATAGTATAGAAAGAATAACTATGGAAGTCAATAGGGCCAATCAACTGCGTGGTTTCCGGCATTCTCCAAAATATCTTCTTTTGTGTTCAACAGAAAACAGAAATGACACAGAAATTCAGACAGGTTTGGAACAACTTGAGGCAGAATAATACTGACATAATAATGACAGAATTTAAATTTTGGGGTCAACTAATCTAAGTCACTTGTATTTATAATCAGAAAAAAAAATGTTTCTTGATTTCTTTGTTTTTATGTATTTATGTTGTTTTTAAGCATAATAAAATGTTGAGTTAAAGCTGCAGTCTGTAGCTTTTTGGGGGTTAAAAATATCCAAAATACATACAGTATTTGAGAAAATACATAACCAGCTAGAGTTAGCTTGCCTTCGCTCGATTAAAAATGGTAAGCTCGTAATAATGTTTTTAATTCCAGTGGTACTGGTGGATTTCCACGGGAGATTCGAGCATGTCTTTGCGTCATTACGTCATATCTGTACACATAAAGAAGGTGTCTCGGCTAGTAGGCTATATTGCGTGTGAGGATGCTGGAGGTGGAGATTTATAGCCTTTTCTCACAGCAATTAAATTCTCAATTAAATTTCTCAATTAAACGTATCAATTTAATGGCGGATCCAGAAAGGTTCAAACGACAATCACCAGTGACAACAGATTCACCCGCTGTAAAATGCAAAAGTCTTCGTTCAGACTTGCACTGGACCAATGCGAAAACAAGGATACATATCGGAAGGTCATTACATCTAGTCATGCAATGATGACGTTGTTAACATTAACAATTTGAGAACGAAGTACAATTTTCACGGTTTTGCGTAATATAACTTTTGTTAGATTTAATCAGCACAATTTACTGCACTGTCAGAACCAGAACAAAAGTGAACGTTTCTTACTTGTTCAGATGACATTTTCCTGTGAAAATTGTTATGTTGGTCAAACTTCCAAAAATAATAATCTTTGATTCTGAATGGTAGTATCAACACTGGCACGGTGACTGACAGCCTCACGCTCTCCTCAAACATTGTGTTCATCCACGCTGAGCCCCGTCGGGGTGTTGAAATACAACTCGCGGAAAGTTGATAATTCCACAAATTACTGCAATTGCAGATTTCGAACAGAGATGGCGATAAAGAGGAAAACGCGGACTGCAGCTTTAAGAAAAGTAGCCTACAGGAATCTATCAAAACAATGTTTATTCTGATATTAGACCATAAATAGTAGAAAATAACTTGATCTATGAACTTTCACTATGAATTATACTAAGGCTATATAGAAACGCATTGCAGTAGTAAAATTTGAGGAAAGCCTTACTGTCAGCAACAACATATTGCACATAAACATTTCTATCCGGCAAAGAGTTTTCCCAGCTTATTACAGCATGCCCCTCCTCCACCGAGGAGTTCACGCTCCCAAACATCCGAGCAGGTGGCACTGATCAAACAAGGAAAAGTACAATTGACGTAAGCATTTAGAAATTATGAAGAAGTTGCCACAAAATTATTGCACTATATATTTCGATGTCTTGTGGCCACAAACAAAGTGTGTGGACTTAATATAGAAGGTAGTTCTGATCTAATCGTTAGCATAATTTGCTTATATGCCACTAGTTTTGACATTTGATATATAATAAAATTCACATTTTAAGTGTTCTTTTTGGGGCTACTAGACTATTTTTTTTTCAATTACTCGCACAGTCGTTCAAAAGTTTGGGGTTAGTGAGATTTTTATTTAGTTTTTGAACGATTTTTGAAAGTAATGTTGTGAAATATGTTTCCAATTTAGTGTTTTAAAAAATGTCACTTTTGATTAATATAATATGTCCTTGATAGAATAAATAAATAAATAAACTGCAGACCCCAAACTTTTGAATCTACACTAGTCAAAGGGATAACTGTCATCACTTTCTTATAGATCATGAGTGAAACACCTTGTGAGGTATTAAACAGCATATTGTCAACAGTTTCCTATTGAACACAGTATCATACAAGCATAACAATCGAGGAACAGGAGAAGGTGATGGGACAGGAGTGTTTGTACCCTTGTGAAATGGGGGCTGCAAAGATTGAGTGACAGAGGGGGTTGGTGGTAGAGAAGGGGGGGCTGATCCTGGAAGAATACAGAAAATAGTGAAACACACAACATGAAACAAAACATTAGAGAGAGAGAAAACAAGGCAGCGAAAGAGAAATGCAGATCTGAGTTAACAGCATGCAGGAGCGTGCAGTTTACTGGTGCAATGAGAGCCTCAGAGAGGACCCTGAGATCAAGGCAGCCAGATTTGGGTTTGTCTCATCATCATCGTAGGTTCAAACATACGTACTCTATACTGAAAAACATCTAAAGTCCTTGTTTAAAACTAGTTAAAGGGATAGTTCAGCCCAAAATAAAACTTCTGGCATTTTTTCTTCAGCCTTTGTTTTAAGCTTAACAGAGTAGGTCACTATTCTGTACAACTGTTGTCATATGGAAAAGAGCTTCATGACGATTCATCAGAAATGATCCTTTTGTGTTCCACAGGAAGAAAAACAAACAAACAGGTGTTCAAGTATTAAAACTACAGCATTTATTTTTGAGTGAACTATTCCTTTAACAACATATGTTCTAGCTAAGCCCTGAATGAAAGCAGTGGGATGGATTTGCATTTTTGGTAACATGACTCTCCATGACATATGGAGCAGGCCAGGTCAGGTGTAAAGCTTTTTGGCCTGAGGAAGTTCATGCATATGTATCTATACCCTTTCAGTGCTACAGTGGCTTTCTAGTCTCATAGCTGATGCTTGACCAGCATGCATTCTCATCAGCCTGATACTGCTGTTACCTTTACCCGCCTTTACCTGCGGAATGCCGAATTAACGCTTCAAAGAAAGAGAGAGAGACAGAGAGACAAAAGAAGAAAAAAGTAGAGTGGATGTAAGTCATGGCCACCTGATGACCAATCATTTAAAAAAGAATGTTGTTGTCAAAAGTGTTAATCACAAAATATGATGCTGTTGAAAGGTACATTTTTATAAAATTCAAACAACCCCCAAAACAAAGAAGTTTTAATCATGGAACCCAACAGGCTAGATTTTTTGTTCACTGATTAAACATTAATATAAATAATTAAATAACACATTATATATATATATATATATATATATATATATATATATATATTATATATATATATGTGTATATATTTTATTGTTAATTTAATTGTTTTATCAGTTTAATAAATCACATTTCTTTTCCAGTGGTAATCTAAATATTTTTCAAACTAAACAGGATATTGGCATAAGATATGGGAAGTAAGAATTAAGTAGTTTTTTCTTATATATTTAGAAAAATCACGAAAGAACATGATCGCAGACTAAAGTGACTAGCATTTGAAAAAGTGGCTAATATTACCTTGCAAGCAAACAAACAAATAAATAAATAGGGCTAGGTGTTAAGTCATATACAACCCTAAAAGCACTGAAAGTATTAACACAGTAGTCATGGAACATGGGATAACAACAAGATCACTCAGATTCAGGAATCTCAGGACTGGATTCCTCAGTTGAAACAAACCTTTGTATACGTTTTATTCTGCTTGCAATTTATACAAAGCCACTCGATGAGAATCAAATACTGCATCAGGATTTATGCATCAAATGCTGAAAATATTAAATTGTAAAATCAGTCACAAAGCTAGTCCTCACCTTCGTCCATGATGGTGACAGCCTCTTCTGTGATGCTGGGGCCAGAGCCCTTGACGGTCATGGCATTCAGATAGAACTTGTAGCGTGTGCTGTACTTGAGGTTGTCCAGGGTGATGCTGGTTTCATTTGCTAGTAGAAGCAACACTTTGAGAGGCCCAAGTTCATCAGTAGTATTGACTACAAGCAAAGAGTTAAAACAAAAAGGGTGAAAAGTATAAGCAATCTGTATCTTTTCATAAATCAGCAACAGATTCCTATCCAACATGCTGTGACCTACTAGACTGATATTTGAGCAAGTATCCAGTCAGGTGGCCATTATCCTCCAGAGGTGGTGCCCATTCCACAATCAGTGAGTCCAAGTTCAGATTTCGGACTTTTAAATGTTTAGGAGGCCCAGGAACTACAAAAAAACAACACAATTTATATAATCTACACTCATTTAAATGACAATATCATTCCATACTTTGACAAATGAGTACATAAAGTATAAAAGTAAATACACCCTACTGTACCTCCCTCTGGTGTTTCAAATTGCTGATCGGAGCTGGTGGGTCCGTCTCCTTTCCCATTGAAAGCTCTAATGTTGAGGGCATACTGGCTGTATGGATTAAGGCCGGGCAGAAGAACCTCTGTCTCGTTTCCCGTTGAAGATGAGCACCTGTGGCTTTTCATGCTCAAAGTCTTGCTTATGTAAGCTTCGTATCTTCCAATAACTCACCTACAAAATGTACGACACATTAGACTGTTTGCAGCTCAAACGTCAACATATTTAGGTAGATGACCATAACTGGTATAGAATATTTAACATAAATGCATTTTAAGTGTTCAGTAAGTACCTTATACCCCTTCAGTCGACCTTGAACTGTTGAAAGAGGAACAGCGTCCCAGCGAACTTCAGCAACTGTCCCATTCTGAACTGAAACTTGTACATTCTCTGGGGCCACAGTTGGTGCTGAAATTACAAAAGACATGCTGTACATAAAAATATTTAATGCGTATTGTGTACCCATCAAACTTTCAGTGATTTTGTCAAAGTGCATTCTGGGACTGTATAAGTCATGCTGTCATTGATTTTGGCCCACATTAGAATAGCATTGCACAATAATATAATATAATCACATTTACAAATAGAAATGTTGTACAAAAAGAGTCAATACATATTATATAATAATATATTACATAATAATTTAAACAATATGAATGGAAATAAATTTGAGTGCTTTCTGCAGCTCACTCACAGTCTTCTCCTGAGTATCCAAGCACAACCTCTGGGGTGGGGCCAGACCCGTAGTCATTGACCGCCTGGTACGGTGACTTCATAGAGTGCAAAAGTGGGCGTTCCCGTCACTGTGTATTGCGAGACATTGGCCAGATCGAATGAAGTCCAGCGATCCGCATCTTTCAAACTCCAGCTAACCTTGTATTTTAGGCCTGGACCGTTCGAGCTCCAACCCGGTCAGCTCCTGCTCACCAGACATTAAAAAGAAAACCAGGTTTACCAAACGCTTCTGACATTATATCATCTATTCAACTACATCTTTAATAGTGTCCAAATACTTTGAGTCATTATAAACTTGAAACTATATTTAAAAAGTGCTAAATTAGTAAGTACTGTATTGAATCGAATCACATCAAACGAGTTTTACCGTCCAAGTTATTGTCATACTGTCAGGTGACGTTCCAACGACTTCAACGTCTGATGGATTCATGTCAGGCTCTGTGAGGATTATAATCAGACTTTGAGCCATGCAAATATAAGGAGGTTTAAATAATTAAAAGCAATCTACTTCCAAATTAGGTCACTCACGTGCAGGGTTGGTCCGGTACTGTCTGCACGGTGCGCTGGGTTCACTCAGATTCACGTCATTGAGTGCCAAAACCCTGAAAGAGTAATAAACATATGGGGACAGATCCAGTTGGGCTGTGGTGCTGGTTCCAGGAACGCTGGTCATATTGTGCCATACTCCAGGCTCGTGAGCGAATCTTCATATTGGATCAGGAACACTAACCAGGGAAAAATGGATCAGAAGCTGTTGATGTAATATATGCATCTATATTTGATATTAACTCACATTTAATAGGGCTATTGTTTTCATCGCCAGGGGTCCATGTAAGCCGAACACTGCGCTCTCGCTGGTCCGTCAGCTCAAGATCTGTGGGCGGGTCCGGTTTCTCTGAAAAAACAGATATCATGAGACACAAAACTCGATCCAGTTGAAGTGCACCAGACATTAGAACCATGCAACACAAGCCAAAATAAAATAAACAAAAAATGACCACAAAACTTAAAAAAATGCCACAATCTGAAAGGCATGAAGGCACAGCCAAACAGATCTCATGAGAAAACAAAACTATTTTACATTTTGGCAAATTCATAAGAATTTGTAAGATTTGAGTCATAAGAAATATATATAATCATGAAGGTCCCCCCCCTAAACCAAACCCTCCGTGGGACACAGTGGGGAATGAATACAAATTCAGCACTAATTTGTGAAAATGTAAAATAGTCATGAATTGTCACGAGAGTTTGTAGGTAAAGCTGAAACCATGAAAGTCTTTACTTTAAGTTTAGTGGGCTGCCTCATTTGTAAACAAGAAATCAAAAATCTAATTTGTCTTTAACAGTGTATTTATTAATGGGCAAAATCCACAAAACACATTCATAAGTACATACTAGGGAGATGAAGAGGGATAAACAAACAAACAAACCAAACCAAAAATTATAATAATAATACAAATGCATAAAATGGGTTTGGGACCTGTTTGGAAACTTAAAAGAAGTTAGCTTTACCCAGTACTATAGCTGGTGTTGGTGTGGCCTCTGACAAGGAAAGCAGTTTTGAGGAAGTCAAAAGTTAATTATACAAAAAAATACAATTTCAACTCTTCAACAGCACCCATTTAATCTGTATTAACAAAAGGAAGCCAAATTAAATATTGTACAGTTTTAAAAGGGATGTATAAACTGAGCGTACCGACAACTGTGAGTGTGGCTCTGGCTGAATCTTGGTCCAAGGTGGTGTTTCTGATGCAGGTGTAGGTGCCCTCATCCTCCTCTGTCACTTCATGTATAGTCAGACTATCAGAGCCCACCTCAAATCTACACACATACACCTGTTAGTCAAAAACTAGCAGATGCATGCCACTTTTCAAAGCATTGAAACTTTCAGAACATATAAGGTTTTCACTTTTCTCAAACAGACATTACATTACATTATCATGTCAATATGGGCCAAAATCTGAGAGGAATGTTTCCAGCATCTTGTATATATGTATGATTGCAGGTCATACCGAGTATCGTCAGGAAGCTCTTCGTCGTCTTTGAGCCATATCATGGAGGGGAAGAGAGTGGGGTCATGTTTGACCTTACACTCAAACACAGCCATGCTGTTTCTTTGGACAACTTTATACCCAGGCTGTTTGAGGATCTGTGTAGGCTCTGTGGAAAGAGATAAACAACATTTCACATCTTACTACTTCCTTTAATCTAGTCTATTATTCCTTCCTTCATTCAACATATTACAAATACGCTGATTTAAGCTGGACAAGTTCAATTTAGCTTTCACTCACCTTTCACCTCCAGGTAAATGTGATTCTCTTTGTTTCCAAGATTGTTTGAGGCCATGCAGGTGTATTTACCGCCGTTTAGTGACTGAGCCACACTGATCTCCAAGGTACCGTTTTTATGAATGATGTACGAGTCGCCATCCAGTATGCTCTGACTGTCTTTAAACCTGGGGATCACAGACACATAATCAGCATGCAGCATTAACTCACAGTAAACACTTTTCTGGAGCCTAAAAAGAATGAAAATGAATGCTAAATAAAAATAAATAAAAAAAAACTCACCATGTGATCTTTGGGAGGGGCGAACCAAACGAAGCACAGTCTAATAGAGCCCTTCTGTTGGTGATGACTGAGTACACATGATTTGGAGGAGTCAGCACCCTTGGAGGTTCAGCTGAAACATAATAGAATATATTCAACAACACATTTGAAAAATATAGAATAGAATAGAATATAAAATAAATAGAAATGCATTGAACTAACCCAGGACACTGACAAAGGCATTGGCCAGCAGGTAACCGTACTCATTGGAGGCATTGCACTGGTAAACAGCACTTGAGCCTGACTGAACATCACTGAGGATGATTTCGTCATCTTTGATTTTCCGACTGGGGTCCTTATGCGAGTCTATCAAGAAATACCATCTTCATTTATAATCATTGTAAAACTATAATCAAGCCATTCTTTTCAAAAAAGCTATGCTACAAGCTACTAACATGTTTGCCTGTATATTAGATGATTTAATTTATAATATATAATCAGAGCAATATTTTCAATTGGTACAAAAACAATAGAAGGAATTGGGGTGAAAGCATCAAACTTTAACAGATATAATACAAAAGAAAAATTTAATTAAAAACTTAAAAGTGATATGGGTAAATAGCAGCATTAAATAAAATATTATGCTAAAAAAAGAATGCATGATGAACTTAACCGTGTAATGCGCAGGTTCAGTTTTATTGAATACGTTTATTTGCATGTATAGTTCTGTACGAGCAAACTAATTAACTAAAATAAATCAGAACTTTTTATATATCAATATAAATGTTGTGACACAAAGAACATAGTAGCTAGATATTGAAAAAGCTAAACATTTTTGACAAAAGCTCACAGAAAGTGGTTTTGTGAGTGGGTGACATACTTTCAATTGGAATTCCGTTGACAGACCATGTGACCTTGGGTTGAGGGTTGCCACCCACCCGGCAGGTGAGCATTCCGTTTTCTTTCGGGGCCAGGATGAGGTTCTGAGGGGCACTGATCCAAAAAGGAGCCGCTGTGCCGATGGAAGGAGAGAGTTCAAAATCAAATTGACAAAAGTTGTACATTTTAATTTAGAATGTTATTTTCCTGTGCCACAGATTAGAATTAGTCAATCACATGTTACAAAACAAATAGTAACAAATATTTTTTGGGATATTTGGCAAACCAGGGGTTATTTTCTGGCCAACAGGAAACACAAAGGGTCTTTTGAATCAGCTCAAGCCCATGAATAGTTCAGGATGGTGTCCAGGGGTCAGTGAATGATGTGACTAAACAGGATTTTTGAGATGTGACAGATGAAAAGACGTCCCGTGACAGACCTCTGACCACTACAGTGATGGTGTGATGATTGCTTCCCAGGCGATTCTTGGCTAAACAGCGATAATCTCCCCCATCCGCTTCTGTCACCTCAGTTATCTTCAAAGTTTTCTGGAAACTGTGAAAAGAAAAACGACTGCTTGGCAGGTCCCCGGCCACCTTAGTCCAGGAGATATCTGGCGCGTTGGACTGAAAAACACAATCAAACTCAAAATCGTTAGTAACTGTTTTCACATTTAAGCAAAACCTTTAATATAATCTGACCTCAATCAGAAGAACAATTGGACATGGAGGCAAAACATTAGCTACACTTCGACCCAAGATATACCCATTTATCCACATCCTGTTACTTACAGGCCATCAGCGAGGCATTCCAGCTCCAGCGTGTCTCCTTTCAGGACCATGGTGGTACTTTGCGCTCCTGGTGGGTGCATGAAAGTGGGCGCTCTCTCCCCAGATGGAGTGTCTAGAACAGGGATTGGTCACAATCAGAAAGACAAGTCTTGTAACCAGCCAGTAATTACCCAGGACGTATGTGAGGGGAAAATATTCTATTTTGGTATGTAAAACCACACATGAACAAGCCAGATAAAACTGGAGGTGTACAAATTGCATATTGCTGATAAAACTTGATGCTATATAATGAAAAAGTTTGAAAATACTCTTTCATTTTGATACTCCGATAAGTTCCCTGAAAGTCTTTTTTGACTTAATCGCCCTGATGTCTTTGATCAAGTGAACCTCATATTGGAATGACAAGAATTTTATCCTTCCATTGCTTCTTTTGGATGGACATGCATGGCCTTTAAAAGAGAATGGAAGGATCCAAATGAAAACATAATAGGAATGAACAATGTTTTTGTGAGATTTATATAGTGTTGTATAGAATGTACTATGCAACACTAATACATTTATTCAGTTCGATTCAAGGAAAGGAGAAAGTTTAGTGAACAACTGACCAGTAGAAGATACTGCAGACACTGCCTAAATGTTAATTAGACAATTAAAAACAAAGAAAAAGGACTGATTACCATTCATATACAGTAATCTTGGAAATGTTTTTTGCAATAAACAATGAAAAACTGTTTAAAGTCATTTGCATGATAGTCAACTCCTGTATTGTTGGATTCAGTCCTTTTGTCAGTTAAATCTGACTAAATCAGTTTTCATTAAAAAAGATGAAATGAAATGAATATTAATGCCAAGTGTGGTACAGAGTGAGACCTTCATAGAAATTAGGTTGTTTGAGGTCAGGGTTGAGATTCTACAGAAGTGGGTTATATTTCTAGTTATAAGGGATATATTAGGTAATGAGCTATTCCTGGTTAGGCACAGATACAAGTGATGGGAGGGAGGAAGGCTGGGTTCACTTGGAGAAGTTCTGCTAGCACTCACCACCCCAAAAATCTGAGCCATTCAAAAAAGCTGCCAACACAGTGTCATTCATAGCTTCAACTGGAATACAACAGAAAATAATGAGCATGCAATATTTTGACATTTACGGGTCTGGAACAAGCAGGAAAAATCTGAGAAGGCATTAAAAAAATAATAATAATAATAAAAAAATAAATAAATAAAACAAATAAATAAATAAAATAAAATAAATAAAATATCAAGGAATTATCTTCACTTCAGGGTTTTTCTTAGGGCAGTAGATGCGAATAATTTGACAAATGAATTGGCACATTATATAATTAATTATTAAATATCATCAATATTTAATTAAATATTAATCTATTTCATAGATTTACAGCCCTAATAAGAACATAAGTGTGATTCTGTATATACAGTATGTAAAATCTGATATTGTGCAAGATTAATTCAACATAAAAAGGCAATGTAGCTTCTATTACAAAACCTAGTTTGGAAGAGAAATTGGTGACAAAAAACACTTACTGTCCAGCACGTTGACTGTGATAGGCTGTTTCTGTTGGATAGTCTGAGTGTGTGGGAAGCGGGCATAGCAGATGTAGTCATTTCTGGAGTCTTCCATGAGCACATTGGAGAAATATCAGGTCTCCATTTAACGCCTGAGACACACGACTGTTTTGGGGAAGTCTTTGGAAATCTGACAAAACGGAGTAGACAAATGTTGTTTGTATTTGATTTTGGGCCTTTTGCCACCCTTATCAAGTAGTATGAGAGCAGATAGAAGCATTTAAAGTCATTGTAAACACCATTTGCCAATAAAAGAATGACCATGAAATAACAACGTGCTAAAGCTCAGAACAGAGCAGCAAATTTACATACTTGGGTTGCCATGTAAAGTATATGAAAACATAACCAAATGACATTTCAGTGGCTGCTTACACTAGGATGTGCTTGACAGTCGTGTGTGGTGTGTTATTGTCATAAAAGCATGTGAATATAAGTGATATTGTCTTACTGTTATCCATCCAGAAGATGATTGGAGGAGGCAGGCCAGCTGGGGGTCTGCACTGCAGTACTAAAGACATTCCCCTCTGTACAATGATTGGTTCATTTTTCTCTTTTGACCACAAGGGGGACCCTATGAAACAGAATTGGAGGCTCAATTTAAAAACAAGAGACAATGAAAAATATTTTTTGTATCAGTTTGATCTGTGCCTGTCTTACTTGACTGACGGATGACGATGTTATTGGACATGGCAGAGCCATGCTCGTTGCGGGCGATGCACTGATACACGCCCTCGTATGCCTCGGCCTTCTCTCCGCTGATGTCAATGACCAGAGTGCCTGAGCTGGGCTTCATAATAACTTTCGAATCCTTTTCCACATCGAAATGAGTGCCATTACGTGTCCATGAAAAGCTAGAGTGAAAACAGAAAATCCATTAGGAGAACATGCACACAGTGAGTTTACAATCAATTATTTTATTTATAACAACATTAATTGTTCCTCACTTGTCAATCAAGTTGTTTGCGTAAAGGAAAAGTTCACGCCAAAATGTTTTTTTTTTCTAAAAGTTTCCACCCTCACAGATCTTCAGATTTGTATTATTATTTTCTTTTTTTCCGGAAACATCATATTTAGCTGAATATCCATGCTGCCTTTTTTCATACAAAAAAACTTGATAGTGATTTACATTGTCAAGCTCAAGAAAAAAATAATAATAATAATAAAGCATTATAAAAGAGGTCTATATAACCTTTGTGCAATATTTCAAGTTTCCTAAAGCCATAAGATAGCTTTGTGTGAGAAAGAGTCCACAATTTAAGCTGTTATTCACTGATAATTGCAAATAACCAGTTATATTTCAGTCTGTTCTTCACATTAAGCTACTGAATGACTTCAAAAGACTTGCATTGTAAAAAATACTGTTGGTTTAACTTAAAAAAATGAAGTAACTTGGTTGCCTTAAAACTTTAAGGTCATTGAAATTGAAAAAATTGAGTTAATACAATGAAGGAGATTGATTTAATAATCAGAAACTCAAAATATTATGTTATCTGAACCACATAAATTATCTAAGTTGATTTGACAGAAGAAAAACGTTATGATAACAAATCGTGATTTTTTTAGTACACAAAAGTCACTGAAAGATAATTTTATGATGCTTTTGTATCCTTTAAGGCAGGGTAAATTAAGGCAGTGCTTTTGATTGTATGGAAAAGAGCAGCTTGGACTTTCAGTCTAATACTTATAAAATAAAATAACAAATAAATAAATGATGACAAAATATCCACCATTTAAAGACCGGCATAATGTTTAAAGAAGAGTTCAGTAAGTGATAAGCATCAGGCATCAGTCCACAGCAGTGGAATCTGCAGTCGTGGTAACCATGGTGATTCAAAGTGACACCCACCTGGGATGAGGCTTTCCTTTCGCTTCGCAGTGGATAATGATGTTCTCCCGAGGGTCGATGATGTAATCCTTGGGGGACTGATGAGTTATTGTGGGAGGCTGAGGCACTGAAGCACAGAAACCAGTGTGAAGACAAGCATCTCTATTTCCCACACACACAACACACACACACCTTGACAAACCAGAACAGATGCACCACCTTTGCAGAAACTGATTCTGCAAGAAAATATCTAAAAATATAAATGTGCCCAGCTTTAGTTCATCAATGTAACAAAACCCAGAGAGACAAACAACCAAAGAGCATGCAGCATGCAACACAAACTCTTATGAAAGTTCTTGTTGGCATGGCAGATCACAGCTTTATAGTTGGATCATTTAATGTTTAATAAAAAATACAAGTTAGTATGCATATCAAAATTATAAACACTTCAAGAGGAAGAAAGCAAAATACATTTACAGTAGATCTAATTCACAACAAATTTCACAGCAAAAGTGCCCAGACTTACATCCCTCCAGAACTTTAGCTTTTTTGTCCAAATGAATCAGGAAATACATAAGCAGAGAGTAAAAGAGTTCAAATTAGTGTAAGAGAAGAAGAGAGAGGAGAAGATCAAACAAAATTATGTTCCCTCAGAGAAACTTCCGGAGGTGTGTTGGGCACTCATTACCCATCATGCAACTTTCATGCCATTTCATTCTCCTAATGCAGTTCGGATGGATGCTGATTGTTTGTCGATGATTCAATGGCTTTACCACCCTGACAAGAGTGGTTCATGCATTAAAGACTCCAAAGATTGTAAAATGAGGAACGTTTTGTACTGAACTACTTTTTCATTAAAAATATGCTTCACTCTTTACCTATGCAATCTTTTATAACGTCATACGTATTTACGGTCACTTCTTGATCGAATTACTGGATTTTTGCTGAAAAATAATCTCAACTCGTAGAAAAATCGCACTGACCCCAAACTTTTGAACGGTAGTGTATCTTATGCATTCATGTATTTGATATCACAGCAACAGAGTGATAGAAATAGAAGTAGAAAGAGTGACCAATGCTCTCTAAAAGTCCTTGTATATTCTGCTTACACAGTATTGATGCTGACTTAACACACTGTCAGTATGAAAAACGTGAAACGCATCTCTAGAGCAGCAGCAGCTGAGGAAAGAAAAGCACTGCAAGAACTCACAGTGACACACTCTGCTGCATTTCCATAGTTATAATGAGGGGTATTTTAATAATTTTTTATTGTGCTTGAATGATTGAAGATCTTTAAAGGGTCATGACATGGATTTATTTATTATTAATGTAATATGTTCCTTGAGGTTCACTTATAATTTTTAAGTTTTTGGCACACAAAAACAAATGTATATGCAAAAAAAAGATTTTATTCTAACCCAATGTCTGAAATGATCAGTGTTTAAACGTCAGATCCTTAAAGGCTCCTGTTAGACAACTGAATGCAAGTCTCGTCTATGATTATATATATGTATAACTATTCATCAATGTCTTGCTCTGGAGGCAGTCATATGCAAATGCTTTGCCCATGTGACGTCACACAATATTCAAACAAGCTGTTTTTGGAGCTATACTTTGTTTATAATGAGGAGGTTTTAAGCTATGAAATTTACAGGATCTTTTAATGGTCAATTTGATTTCTCATGTCATGACTCCATTAATCTTATTTCTAATGTTGTCTAAAAATGTCTAAAAAATGTCTTCATGTGGCACATCTTGACTTGGTGAACTAATTTCAAAATAGGTTAGGCAGCTTTTTTTCAAATTAAATCTATATTAGTGGGAATTATTACATTTTATTACATCACATCAGATTCAATTTTGGTCACAGCGCAATACTCACGATCTAGAGGCACTTCTAATCCAGTGGTCATGTGACCCAGCAGCAGCAGCAGCAGCATAACAGCTCCTTCACAGAGCATGCAACTCCTCTTCCTATCCATGGCAGGGTGCGTTACATGAAAATCCTTCCCCTCCAGGTCAAACCAACTGGGCCTTGTGATTCGCACTCAATGTGACCATTCAAACATACAGTAGAGGGTCATCCACGACTCAGCCAGTGACTCTGAAAGAAAAAATAGATATAAAAACAGTGACTTTTTTATGCTACTAAAAGCACAAACAGATGGCGAGATTTTATTCAGGGAATACCGTGCTGGAGACAGACGGCTCGCGTGGACTCCGATCGTCCTGACATACACAGAGACATGTGAGGGCACTCAGCTGGAAGAGACTGGGACGCTGTGATGGCAGCACACCCTCAGCACTGGCATATGGGTGTCAATACACATGGCTGAAGCACAAAATTACACAGCCTGCTGTCTGGTTCCTCAGAGGTGGGTAAAGAGACCCCCAAAAAAGGACAAATACCTTTCCTGCTCCAGAAATCCTTTTGTTTTATCGTTCTGCTTTCTGCATGCAGTGAACAGAAATTTATGAAGCACATTCTTTCAGATGGTTAAAAGTAGAATGTTTTTTAGAAAACAAAATCAAAAATCTACATTTACAATCTAAAACAAAACAAAATTGATTGAGACACTATAGCTATAACATCAATGATGTGTTTCCCAACCCGTTAACGGCATAAACATGCGTACACACATGTAAAACACATCATGATTATGGTGGATGAGTGACTGCAATGTTTTTACGAAATAAACCCAAGTAAAAAGTTTTCAGTTTCATTGGTCGATCCTGCCGGTAGGTAGAGAGAGTGCTATCTGAGTGATTCTGCTGTGTAGCAGGCTGTGTCAGGGAAATGGGCTCTGCTTTGCATAATTCATGAGCTCAGAAACCTTGACGGAGTCATACAGCAAGAGAGAGAGAGAGTATGATTCTGTAGAGCAAAAAAAATTATCTCGAGGTGAAGGTTTCAGACATTCAAGACAGAGACAGGTTCTTCTGGATATCACATGCACCTTGAGAATCAGTTATGCCACAATCTGGAATCTATATCACATTTCTCTGTGATTCAGGACTGTTTACCTAGATACAGTATACTCATGGTGATAAATCTACAATAGAGGCCAGTTGCTTGGACACGGGTTAAAATATGGTTTAAAAATGTAACGCTCTTCAGGTTAAGACAAGAGACCCTGATTTAACTCATTTAGGCTAGTGACATTAGAAGAAGAAAAAATATGGATATGAAAATATTAACTTTATTTATAGTAATTCATGATCTAAAAGGCCTACAAAAACACTTTAAGATGCCATATGAGAAATACATTTTTTTTAAAACAAAACAAAACAAAACAAAATAGACTGGATAGGAAAGTATTTAAAAATGCAACCAGTGCTCACTGAATACAGTCAAAAAAATAAATGACAGAAGTGAATAAAGAAACTCAAAGGCCTTTAGCACTTTTTTGGCTGAATAAAAAGGCAAGACTGCCTAGATTTATCACATTTTCAGTATTTCAGACAATGTGCACAGCATGTCTGATGGCTGCTATGGTGACAGTTTGTTCTCAAGCACCCTTTGGAAAAACCTGAACCGGTCGATTGCAGTGAAGAGAGTGAAAATGTCTCAAATGGAAACTGTCAATCACATTTCCTGTTGCCATGCAATCAGCTTGACCTTTAGCTATTCTCAAACATAAAGAAATCAGTGAAAAAAATACAAAGCGATGTCATCTGTGCCTTTCAAAATGAGAATATTATACTGTTTATACCAGGAGTTCTCAACTCCAGTCCTTCGCGACCCACTGCTCTGCATATTGTGTATGTCTCCCTTGTTTAACACACCTGATTCAGATCCTCAGCTCGTTAGGATAGACTCTAACGTGAGTTGAGACTGCAGTATTTTAATAGTTTTTAATAATTTTAAATGGTGGCTTGTAGGCCTGGTCCTTTGGCATAAGTAGACTTTAAAATAGCTCAGAGGGATGCTTTGGGTAACATTGGGTCTCACAGAACAGAAACAAAAACTGATTTAGATACTGTGCTGACTCATTCATATCATGACAGAATCAATAGAGATGGAGGAGAGATAAAGCACAGGTAATCTGATCTAATCACTCTCTGATTGGCTGGATGAAGGACTAAAGGCACAGGCATCTGTCCTTCTGTCCTAAATGAGGGATCTAAATCTAGGGCAGCAGGGCTTCTGAGGCCCCTTTTCTGGATCAACTTGGCTAATGGCTTCTTTATTGGACGAAGACCACCCTGAATGGGCAAAAACAATAAACAAACTGAAGGAAATATGTGTCATATGCTCTAAAAGCCAGAGTCAAACGTTTTATCAACAATTTTCTATATGTCTAAATAAATATCTAAATATTTTATATTTAGTGCCATTCACATAACTTGAGTTATTATCTATGAGTCATTATGCAAATTCACTTTCAGCAATAGATATTTTGCCATAGACTTTTCCTAAACCAGTCTATTTTAGTATTCATCTCAGCATAATCCCAGCATAAATTAAGAAGAATATGCAAATGAATGACACAATTTACATATGAATGGCCTTCTACAGTAAAAAAGTGAACAGAGACCATACCGTACAGTCAAAAGGACTTAATTCATATGGGTTTGTTTTGACCACATCCTACTGCTGCCTTTTGTTGGTTTGGCTCACTTGTTGTTTGTGTTGACAAGTGGTTATTCTCTTTCACGAGGAGGGAGATCAGAAGTCATTGTTGTCAAACTGTCTTTTTCGTATTTGAGTTTGTTTCTAGCTATTTAAACTACCTTTTAAACAAACCATTGGTCCGTTACCATACCATAGTAAATACGGTTTGCTCTTTCTATTGAATGTCTAGTTTGAAGTCAGAATACTGTAATTACATGAGTCCCTTTCATGAAACTTTCCTCCCATGTACAAAGCTACAAAAGTGTGAGAACCATAGACAGAATGTCCATCTCATATTGGGGAGGGTCTTTCAGACTGTGTACTGAGAAGGGCTGGCTATTACCATGAGAATGAGACACACAATAAACTGAGAACAATGATTAGTGAGACTTTATGAAAAGTTCTGCACATCTTTAAGCCCAATCCACACAAATACCATAAACCCTCTCACATGTATATATTTTTTAACAATGATATTATTTTATGACCCCCAAAAACCCTAAAGAAGCACTTTAGAAGACACAATTAAAATCTGTCAGATTAATAATTTCTTTAACTTTAGAAATATAAAAATTGGATGGACTGACGTAAACACTCAAAGTCAATGGTTCATCAAAGCAAAACAAAACAACGAAGCAAAGCACAACAAAAAGAGAGAATATAATATATAATGTTAGGTTCTTATAATAGTCACTTGCGTCAATTCAGTTTATCAAATAATAATTCCTGTTAACTTATAAACAATGCTGGAAAAGTGTTGGGTGGTTGGTTCGCAATTTAAGTTATAACTTGGCTGATTTTCAACTCTCTTTGTATTGGTACAATGTCAGTAGTACATGTAAATGAGCAATGTTTACTCATTATCTGGACCAATAAATTGACATTTATAATTCAACGAAAGTTCGTGTAGTTCGTTTCCGTGAAAACAGGGTGTTTGTAGTCATCCACTTTGAAATGTTAACTACAAAACAGATTTTAGATTTTCCATTCAGCAAAAAAAAAATCATAAATGTTGACTTTCTACTGCATAGAGTTTTCAAGTTTTTTGAAAACCCATTTTGCCAATGGTGAAGTAGGCTACCCCTTTAAAACTTTTCAGAACTCAAAACAGAAACCTCAAATTTGATATTAAGTTGACCTCAGGAAAATCACCCTTTTTATAAGCAATTTAATTGGCAAGGTTAAGTACTGTATTTGTAAGCTCTCTCTTTTTATAGTTCACAGCCATCCGGAGAATGCACTCTCAGAAATAGTACATGGGAAAAGTATTTCCTCTGATAGTACAAGTTCTTCTCAACAGCTCCTTCATTCTGAAGAAGACCTGAGTCAAGAGACCGAAGCGGCCTGCTAATTTAACGATCACTCTGTGTCCACGGCAACACACTTATAACACACACATGCCTATTATAAGACACACAAAACGCAGCCAAACCCATCCATCTTTTTAATGTAAATCCAAGGAGAGGACACTACTGAGAGAAGCCCTCTCAACAGCTCTCCTCTGTCATTGGAGAATGAAAAGAATGAACCGCTCTTTACTTCAGCACAGGATGCCTTCAGGCCAAACGAGAGGGGACATGATTAAATGCCTCTTTTCACACCAAAGTCTGGAGCCCTTAAAGAGGGAATTAGATAAAACAGTGGAAAAACAGATGATACAGCAGCTTTATACTAAAAGCTTTCACCGTTTTTTTTAAGGGTTAACGTTTGTTTACCAGCTTCTGTTCTCTAGACAATAATGCTGTTTTGTTTTGCATTTTAATTCATAAAGTACCTCTGGGCCAATCAAATCCCTGTTTACTCAAACAGTTTATGGAAAACATTGGTTCAACTCATTTAAAGAATCAATGAGTCCAAGAAAATTGATTCAATTATCTGTCTGAACAAACTGAGCTTTCCCCTGCATGCATTTCATTTCAATGTTAACACAGTTTAACACACCAAACAAATTTGTCCTTTAAAAGTCATAATTAGACGTCAGCCACACAGTAGGCTATAAATAAGCTCACAAATGTTTAACTGTTCTTATTGAACTGTTTTGTTGGCAGTTTGTCTGCCATTAGCTTGTTGCTACAGTATGTTTAAAAACCAACAAATTACGTTTTCGGAAGCAATACAATGCTAAATCACAGCTCAGCGCAGCATTGTTTTAATAGTTTACTGCCAGGGTTAAGCATAGCGTTACTATCTAAATAAATGAGCTAACTTCATTTAACAGTGGTTGTGTGAGGCTATCCACAGCTAAAGGGTCACTTGTTCTTGCATTGTCAGCAGAACGCTAGAGCTGTCTTTCTCTCCTGAGCTTTGGGAAGTTGCTGATTGTCAGCAAGCTCCTGTCTGGCAACTCATGAACTGCATTGTTGCTTTATGCTGTTTATAGTTCAGTTAGGCTGAAAATACAGTGACCTGAACCACTCTGAGCAGAATTATTCACTTCAAATATAAAGAACACACTCTAAAATAACAATGGGAAAACTTGGGAAAATCTAAATCTAAATCAAAAAAGAAGATGCATGGGTTTCACATTGCTTTTAACTCATACTTGTGATGTGTTACAGAGTAAAATACATAGAAAAGTTGCCTTTTAGTCATATTCATAATTTTTCATAAAATGTAAGCAGTTCTCACATTTTCTAGCAGAACTATCACTTAATTGTGATATTTCAGAGTAAAATAATTAAAATGGCTGATTACAGAATTTGAAGTAGGATTCACAATGCATTTACAAAACCACATCTATTAGACCAAGGGCCACTTCACGTGGGAAATATAGTCTAGACTCCAGAGCAACAAATGCTTCCTGTGAGGGCCTGTTTTTCAAGTTTCGCCTACAGGTAAACACAAATCACTTGCATTGTTATCACAAAGCTCAGGATAATGTGGAGCACACAGCATCTAAAATTACCTAACTAGGGTTAAATTACCCGCCTAGGTTGCAAAAAGATTGCTTTTACTCTATAAATGTTAAAATGATTGTCAGATTTAAATGTACTGAAGAAAGAGTACTTCTTTGTCAATCCTTCAGAAACTACACTCACCGGCCACTTTATTAGGTACACCTGTCCAACTGCTCGTTAACACTTAATTTCTAAGCAGCCAATCACATGGCGGCAACTCAGTGCATTTAGGCATGTAGACATGGTCAAGACAATCTCCTGCAGTTCAAACCGAGCATCAGTATGGGGAAGAAAGGTGATTTGAGTGACTTTGAACGTGGCATGATTGTTGGTGCCAGAAGGGCTGGTCTGAGTATTTCAGAAACTGCTAATCTACTGGGATTTTCACGCACAACCATCTCTAGGGTTTACAGAGAATGGTCCGAAAAGAAAAAAACATCCAGTGAGCGGCAGTTCTGTGGGCGGAAATGCCTTGTTGATGCCAGAGGTCAGAGGAGAATGGCCAGACTGGTTCGAGCTGATAGAAGGGCAACAGTGACTCAAATAACCACCCGTTACAACCAAGGTAGGCAGAAGAGCATCTCTGAACGCACAGTACGTCGAACTTTGAGGCAGATGGGCTACAGCAGCAGAAGACCACACCGGGTGCCACTCCTTTCAGCTAAGAACAGGAAACTGAGGCTACAATTTGCACAAGCTCATCGAAATTGGACAATAGAAGATTGGAAAAACGTTGCCTGGTCTGATGAGTCTCGATTTCTGCTGCGACATTCAGATGGTAGGGTCAGAATTTGCCGTCTACAACATGAAAGCATGGATCCATCCTGCCTTGTATCAACGGTTCAGGCTGGTGGTGGTGGTGTCATGGTGTGGGGAATATTTTCTTGGCACTCTTTGGGCCCCTTGGTACCAATTGAGCATCGTTGCAACGCTACAGCCTACCTGAGTATTGTTGCTGACCATGTCCATCCCTTTATGACCACAATGTACCCAACTTCTGATGGCTACTTTCAGCAGGATAATGCGCCATGTCATAAAGCTGGAATCATCTCAGACTGGTTTCTTGAACATGACAATGAGTTCGCTGTACTCAAATGGCCTCCACAGTCACCAGATCTCAATCCAATAGAGCATCTTTGGGATGTGGTGGAACGGGAGATTTGCATCATGGATGTGCAGCCAACAAATCTGGGGCAACTGTGTGATGCCATCATGTCAATATGGACCAAACTCCCTGAGGAATGCTTCCAGCACCTTGTTGAATATATGCCACGAAGAATTGAGGCAGTTCTGAAGGCAAAAGGGGGTCCAACCCTTTACTAGCATGGGGTACCTAATAAAGTGGCCGGTGAGTGTACTACGAAGCATTAATTATTTAAAAAGCAGCCGGGAATGTCCAAAAATGACTCAATTCCTGAACGCTGTGAGTCATAACTGACTTCATTTCTGCTGTGCTTTTCCCTGAGCACATGTGTAACAGGGGGACATTATGTTTTATTCAACACTGATTGTAAAGGAGCTCTCAAATGTCCCACAATCTGTTGATCAGACTATATTATCTGCCTCAGTGCTGTCCTCTTGTATAAAATCTATACACTCTTTCCATCAGTGGTGAAACACTGAGATGGTGGGTCAAGCATTTCATAAAAGACCTCTTCTAAGAGAGGCCATACTCCAAACCAGACTTATTTGGATTCTGGAAAAACACAATGGGCCCGATTTTAGCGGTTCACAGCCGTAGAGACCGACGTTCTCATAAGGGCCGTAAAAGACAGAGAAGTGACATTGTAAGGGGATGGGAGAAACCACCCTGCATCTACACACGTTGGCCGTGCTGCAGGTCTACCAGGCCAAACTCCTGTGGTCTATGGACGAGGCTGGCCCGGACCCAGAGGCCTTTCGGGACCTCCGCGCAGCGCAATGGACCTGGCCTCGAGGGCTACCAAGGCCACAGCGCAGATGATCGGGAGGACCATTGCGAGCTTGGTTGTGACTGAACGCCACCCCTGGCTAAACCTTACCGATATTAAAGACTCGGAAAAGACGAGGTTCCTTGACGCCCGGTTTCAAGGAAGAGGTACGCAGAGAGGTACACGGAGGCACAGAAGGCGTCCCATGCAGGCCATGTGATAATTCCTGCCTAAAGTAAACGCTCTCAGCTCAGCATCGAGCAAACCAAAGAAACCGATCAGTATATTCTGTCTTAAAGTGACAGCAGCATAATATTCCTGCTGTTGTCTGTAATATAATAAAATACAGCATTAACAAAGATGAACCTATATTTATTTCTACAGTGATCAAATAGTGTTATTTTCCATTTAGGAAGCTTACAGGATAAGTGTGCCATGTAAAATTGTGAGCATCTCCAAGTGCTCCCTTGATAACCAAACCAAAAAGGATGGATTGGCACACTGCTCTCTCTGCTCCATCTGTTCGGCGCTCAGATAAACTGTGGTCATCTGTCCACATGCTGTATGTGGGTGAACAGGAGCTTTTACAGTATGTGCCGATATCACTGCCATTACACAGTTCAAAATGTGCTGTGATGTAATATTTGTCATGTTATCTAATCCTTTTGTGGAGCAGGAACAGAATTCTCAGGCAATACATTCAGCTATAATTATAAAGCCAGAGTTCAAATCTGTGTTCCAGTGAAGAAAGTGGGCCTACTGTAAGTCATTCAGGTTTCACATGACCTGAGGGTGCAAAAAATGACAAAATGTCAGCTATTATTTTTAAGTCAGATTGAAGAATCACCATGCAAATATATCATAAAATGTGTCCCAGTCCACACAAACCAACAATAAAATGTTGACAGCATTATACGTTATAAAAACAACTGCCCAGCAGCATCATGCTCATGCACAAGATCAATGTCTATTGCAATCTGCTCTTTCCTACAAAACACAGCTGAGCTCTAGATAACACGTCTGTATATCCGCTCTAATCGGGGCAAGACGCTCCCAGTAATGTCTAACCACAGCAGGGATCATCATTAGGGAAAGCTCACATTCAAGTTCATTCATTCCAAGAACAAACAGTTTTAATCAGTGTCTGGAGCATGTAAAATGATCCATGTATTCAACCAATCACATGCAACCCTCTTTGAACCACTATCAACTGCATTCCTAGCAAGAGGTCAGTGTGTTTTCATTACATTAGTCATGACACGAATATGAATGATTATGGATCATTTCAACAGAACTCAATTAAATGATTTATGGCATGTAAAAGTTTGCAATTTAAACTGAGGTAAAGATGCACTCATATTTGATTCATCATTTTCATGAATCATGTTTCACTGAATTAAATCAGATTAGATTATATAAGGCTTAACCGATCCATTTTTTTTGGCGGAAGTGTCTCACATTGTTGTCCCACACTGCTGGCAGTCAGGTTTGTGCCCTCAGAGGCCAAATCGAACATTTGGATTAGAGAGCAGCATATGCAGTTTCAGCACACTAATAGATCAGCAATTTCAGGTTTTTCCCCAACAATGTGTACTATGTGTTTTGTGTACTTCACACTTTTAGCTACTACAGTACCTTGCATATAAATGTATTTGTTATTTTGGTTTCAGATCCTTAAAAATGAAAGTTGAAAATAGTTCACACACAAAAACAATGTTGCCCCACTTACTTCTTTTCTGTGGAATGCAGATTACAATGAACTGGCAGTGATACAAAATGACCCATAAAACATAAAAATGTTATTAAAAGTAATCCATGACTGTGTTAAAAAGGAGGAACAGATCGAAATTTATGTTGACTTGGCATCCATGCTAGCTTGACGAGAAGTGATGCCTGATTCATAAACAAATAGTTATTTTCAGATCTTTTCAATCAATTGAATCCAGCTCAAATGCTTGTCTGAATGATTTGTTGCTTAGTTCAAATAACTAAATGATTTAGTTACAGTGGTTCAAATTATCATACAGTATAAACTCAGAAGTTCACTTTTATGATACATATTACATATATGATTATTTTGGGTCCTTTTGAAGCTTTTAAAGAACCACTGCACATTCTTGTTATTGAAGGAAACCTGGCCAGCACATTCTTTATAACTTCTAATTTTTGGGATCAACGTGATGACCGAATGTTCATTTTTGGGTGAACTTTCCCTTTAAATAATTAATTTACAAAATCTGTTTTAGTGTAGACTAAAAAAACATACTAAATGGCCTAAGATCAAGAAAAAACAACAGAGAATGAGAGAGATTTCACAGCTTTCAACATGGTAAAAATCTGTCAGTACACAGCAGCGCGTGAAAGTGGTCAAAATATGCTCCTTTTGTTTTCAGTAACAGTTTTTAGTTGGTGGAGAGAGGAGGGATACATGTCATGAATCCAAACTTTTCAATTCTTAATAATTCTTTTTCATCTTTTTCTTTTCATGTCTCTACTCTGTTCCTATCTGTCTGGAAACAGCCACTGAATTACAAACAGGACATTAAAAAGTCAGTGAAAAATTAAATCGCATACAAATGAAATAGTGAGCCACATCTTACCCGTTTAGACTGTATGAAAGAGTGGATCCTCTCGTTCCAACCAGACGACAACCGAAAGGTGAGGACACTGTAAGAAAACAAACAAAAAGAACTGATATGACAAAGCAAATGACTGAGGAACGTGTTAAACGAACTGAGGGGCATTATGGCTAACGGACAAAAGACTTGCTGGATCACAGATGCACCAAAAAGCGAATTAAAAAAACAAATAAAATGGGTTATTTCATGACCCACTGGGATTTCTACACATTATTGCTTCTGTGCAAACACAAAGCCATGCTGTAGATCAGCAGAAAGACTGACAGAAAGACCTGCTTTCATCGACACCCCCCTTGGCACCTCTACATCACACGTGCTGGTTCATAGTCGTGCATACATTAGAGTTCTCCCTCAAGACGCACGCATTCATTCCACATTACCAGAAACACGGCCGCTGACACAGCTTCCCCCTCCATCTTTTGATGCGAGACGGACCACAAAGACGCTGTGAGGGAGAGCTGCGTCGCTTTACTGCATTGTTTTCTCCAATTTAAAGCAAACTAAGGAAACCTCCAGCCTCTAGTGAAGCTGTCACACACAGCTGCTGCCTCACAGAGACCAGAAAGAGGGAGACTGAGAGAGAGGCAATAAAACTGCAACAAAAAAATTCACACTAACTAGTCTCCCACCTCTCAGAGCTGACCTGAGGTGTTGTCATGGAGACGGGCCGCATGCTGGCACGATAGGGCAAGATAGAGAGAGAGAGAGAGAGAGAGAGAGAGAGAGAGAGAGAGAGAGAGAGAGAGAGAGAGAGAGAAAGAAATGAAAGGGGTTCTGAGAGAATACAATATCATGTTGAGAGACAGCTACAAAAATATTTAATTGTCTGCATTATCAAAAATCTATCAAAAGGTATCAAAACTATCTATCTATCTATCTATCTATCTATCTATATCTATCTATCTATCTATCTATCTATATCTATCTATCTATCTATCTATCTATCTATCTATCTATCTATCTATCTATCCATCCATCCATCCATCCATCCATCCATCCATCCATCCATCCATCCATCCATCCATCCATCCATCCATCCATCTATATTTATCTATCTATCTATCTATATCTTTTTTTACATCCATCCATTTCTTTATTCAAATATGCATGTCTTTTTATCCACCCTCTATTCCCAAATTCCCATTTATTCATCCATCCATCAATCAATCAATCCATTTATCAATCATCCATTCCTTTTTTCATCCATACATTCATTCATTCATCCATAAATATCCAATTCTTGATTTATCCTGCATCTACCCTATCTATCTGTTTCTTTTTCCATCCATTTCTACTTTCCTCCATTCATCCATCCATCCATTCAACCATTTATCATCCATTTCTTTTTTCTTCCATCCATCCATCCATCCATCCATCCATCCATCCATCCATTTCTTTTTTCATCCATCCATCCATCCATCCATCCATCCATCCATCCATCCATCCATCCAACCATTTATCCATCATTTTTTGTCATCAATTCATCCAATTGTTAAAACATTTATACATCCATTTATCCACACATTTAAATAGGCCTACTTTGTATACTGATTTGTAAAATATCTATCTATTATTTTTCATCCATCCATTTCGTTATTAAAACATCCATTTTTTTCATCCACCCTTCTATTTATTCCCAAATTCCCATTCATTCATCCATCAATCTATTTTATCATTCATTCATTCATTCATTCATAAATATTCCAATTCTTGATTTATTCATCCATCTAGCCTATCCATCTGTTTCTTTTTTCATCCATCCATGTATATTTTCTCTATCTATCTATCTATCTATCTATCTATCTATCTATCTATCTATCTATCTATCTATCTATCTATCTATCTATCTATCTATCTATCTATCTATCTATCTATCTATCTATCTATCTATCTATCTATCTATCTATCATACCACAGACAGGTGCCTCCCATCATAAACATGCACGCTGCCATAAAACCTTGTTTTTAGTTGTACACATACTGACTTCAGCACACACAATGACCTCAGAATAAACAAATCAGCAGCACACACAGACAAATCTGACTGGTTTTCACAGGAAAGGTGATACCAGGTGTGTACTGTGCAATGGACAAAATGCTGTTTGTTCTAATGACTATAGCAGTCACAGAATCTGAGTCAAAGAGTTGAAAGGAAATAGTTCACCCTGAAGGTATAACTTTTACCCACAGGGTGTGAGAAAACACCCTAATGAAAACTCTCAAATCACAACAATCAAATCACTGAAAACAAACCAAACAACAAACTAAAAAAAGGTTATTCTGGATAAAAAAAAAACAGCACAAAACACTTTTAACAGCCAGACCTTGATACTGCAGCGAGACAACAGAAGTCCTTTCCTAGTAACGGTGTGTATCAAGTGTGTATCTCTCTAACCATTCTCCGTGGCTCGTGTAGCATGTGTGTGGCCGGTGAACGCTCTGACATCTACCTCACACACACACACACACACACACACGGCTGCTCGAATCTCCCTGGCATCCACCCCCATGTGCCTGCCTCCTAACTCGGTGAGATTAACACACCCCTTTGTCACATACAAAGGGGGTTGAAGCATTTCCTGGAGCAAACCGAAAGCATCCGTAGGGACAGAGGGATGGAGAGGGGGAAAAGAGGCAGAGACAAAAAGATATGGAGAAAAAGATAGTGATATATACATTCAAAGAGGTCTCGATACATGTTAGGCTCATTTGGTATGTCTGTTTGTTCTGTCAAGTGTTTGCTTGAACGTTTCCTTTAAAGGAACAGAATCGCAGATGTGCTAAAGAGATCCCAATTAACCCCTAGTGGTGTAAAATGACTGTCAAATACAAAAGCTGTGCAGAGCTTCAACACTTAACCAACAAAAGCCTCGATCATTGACTGAGGAGCCTGTGGGGAAAGATTCAGCACTGATTTCAGATCAGCATTTCTGAACTAACAGGAAACCAATCTCAATACTGGGATAAGATAAACACATTTAGACTTTATTGCCTACCATAAAAGTCACATTACAAATGCAGACCTCAATAGCAACCAAGACATTCATCCTAATATAGCTAGACATGATTTTACAGCCCTCTGAGCACATGAAACAGTCTTTAATGTTGACATAATGACACATATAATGGTCATTTTAAAGGTTCAGGGCATCAGTTTACATTAAGTCAACATGATTCTCATTCACAATCCATACTTCTCTGTAATGTGACATATTTTCAAGCAACAGAAGAGAAAGATTGTATGGCAGGGCTTTATTTTCCCCATCAGGAATTGATTGGACAGTGAAAAGTGGCTATTGCAAATTAAAAATCATTTTGTTTTGATTAAATAACATTTTGATAAAATATTTTGAAGACTTTTTAGGTTTTAAATAGTCTGCACTGGTAAATAGTGCATAAGAATTAAAATAATTCTAGAGCATAGAAAAAATTAAAATATTTAAATTTAAAATATTTATATTTAAACAATTATAATAAACAATTCTACCAACAAGGATTATAGTTTATTACTGTAGGATGATAGTGGTTGCCAAACAATGTATAGCAACTCAAATCAACTGATTTGCAGTCACAAGTGTGTGTGTGTGTTTTGTAGGCAATTAAATAAAGTTCATACAATTCGATAACTGCATACAATTTAGAAAAAGTTTTTATTTTAAACCAAATTAATGTATTTTTAAAAATCAATGGCCCTGAAATTATTTTAAAAATGTAAGCTGAAGTGACAAATACCACATCGTACCAGTACTGTACCTCTCTGTGTTGTATATTTTTCTACCATTAAAAAATATATCGCAGTAACCTAAAAGTAAGATTTCTAATAATGAAGGGTCCATGCTGTGGCTTTTAGAGTATCATATGAGTGAGGACATGTAGATACAGTCTAGAATAAATATGAACAGAGAGAAAAGCTCTGATTACTTTCCCCAGCTCTCAGCTTTAATTTACCCTGTCTGAGTGTTAACATCAGTCAGACTGGGGTCCCTAACACACACACACACACACGGCCGAATAGACTTAGTGCTAGAGAGCTGCACAAAAGGGCATGGAGAGGCCTTTTCACACAGCAGATTTAGCACACACCAGCTGGGCTTTCAGCACAGAGACGAGTCGCCACTGAACTCTGTCATTTCCACTTCAGCTCTGAGGACACAGTTATCCACACTAGCGGACAATACTCGGACACAATTCCCACCAGACTCCCAACAGGACTAGAAAAAGAAACAAAAGATCTGCTTTTCTTTTTTAGATTTTGAGTTCATAATCCACTTGATCTTGACTAGGGCCATATATTTGCTACATAAAATAAAATAAAAATATTTATATAATAGTAATATATTAATGTTTTTGCTGTATGTATATATATATATATATATATATATATATATAATATATATACAGCAGTGTGGATAATTCATTCCTGTGATGGCAAAGCTTCAAAGTCTTCAGTGTCACATGATCCTTCAGGAATCATTCCAATATGCTGATTTGCTGCTCAGGAAACATTCATTATTATTATTATCATCATCAATGTTTAAAATAGTTGTGTCCAAAAAAATTCTGTATTCTTTGATAAACTGAAAGTTCATCTGAAATATAAAGCATTGCACTGGCATTATGAGGGAGACAGAGAAACAAAAGAGAGATGGAGGAAGTGAACTAGAACTGTTGGCATGATGCCCCCCTGGAGATGGGGGATCCACACAGTGCAATAAGACAGTGTTATTTGATTTTTATGTAAATGATGTGGTTTGAGCAAAGGCCACATGCCAAGGAGAGATGGGACGACAGTGGGGTTCCACTCACGGTTGTAAAATCTATTGAAATATGCAACAAAAGCAGTGGTGCAACTTTATTATTTTAAAGATAAGCTACAGTAATTTCTGAGCAACTAGCATCATTAAACTGATTTGAGAAGAAATAAAGAATTTTCATATACACACATATATATACACACACATTACTTTACACAAAATAGTATATAGAGATTTCACAATGGCTATTTCTAATTTTTCGGCCACAACATTAAAATTATTTTAGCAATTTTTCAAGTCAAATGTCTTCCGTTTTAACTGCTTATTCGTGCATGAAAGCTCTCTCAATTCATTTTACCCGCTGATGACTTATGTGCCTTCCATTTTATCGATCTGCCTGTTTATATAAAAGGCCACAGTTCTCAATGAAACAGTCATTCAATAAAACGGCATTCAGCCCTCTCTGATAAGGTCAGCATGCATTAGCAATATTTTCCACACAAAGTGCTCATTACCACCCTAATCTTTATTTGTTCTGTAAACTATATAACCCTTTATAAAACATGCAATGAACAACGATGCCAGGAATCAGCTCTTATCTCAGAACGGCCACATAACTCTCTTTTTCAAGCCACGGCAATCACACAACATCATCTCCATGGAAACCCACAGGGCCCAGCGACGGCGGGGCAACCACAACGACCCCGACCCACCAGACATTAAGCCGGCACTCCGGAGAGAAACTAATCTTGTGCAACATACAATGAGCGAGCACGGAAAGAACAAACCAAAGCAAAGAAGCAGACAAAGAGGGAGAGTCGGCCGAGAGAAAGCTAATGAGAAATGTATTCTTAGTGCGTATTCTTTAAAAGAAAACACGACAAGCTGGTGGTAATAAAAAGAGAGCGGGAGGGATAGGGAACGGAGCTATACATCTGATGGATGAGAGAGGAAAGGGTCAGGAAAGGCTTGTTTGATGGCTATTATTAGGCACACTAGAGGGAACAGATTTCCCCTTAAGCCAGAAACTCAGCTGATTGAGAAATCTCCTCATAGTAACTCCCTGAGGCTCATGAATCACACCGGACACTCTCGCCCTGTGGGCTGCAGACTGAACAGTAGCAAAGTCAAGAGAAGATGTCAGCCCAGGGAAGAATTTCAACATATCCCTGTTCACTGAGTTCAATTTTTGGTCAAATCCACCTTGAGCAAGGTCCATGTTTCAGATCCATAGAGAATAATTGGTAGGATCAGTATTCGAAAGAGGCAAAACTCCGCCAAGGACAGTCCTAAGCCCATTTGCAAAAGGATGAAGGTGACCAGAACCAGGAAACTGGGAAAGCAGCCAAGAAACAACATGGATTTTAAACTGAATTTGAGTTACAGCTGTTAACTTAAATTATAACATTTAAAAAGATTGCACTAACAGTAGGCTAAAACAAAATTATTAAATAGCTATTTGTTTGTTGGCTGACATTGACATGTTTATTAAACCGAGCAGCATGATGAAGATCCTTTGCTGTTTTGTTACACTGTCATGCACTTTGCCAAAAGCACAACATTTTGGAAGGATTCATAAAGATTTGTATTCTTCAAATGTAATGAGCCCTAATACTGTCAGACCAAAAACATAAAAGACAAAGAAATGTTACAGTCTGAAGTCAAATGAATTTGTCATAGGAGGGCCCACATGCACGTGTTTTCGATTTATACCTCATAAATCATAAGTCAGGATTGACACTGTTATTCAATATAACTGTACTGCATTGATCGCCCGCACAGCGGTGAGTTCAGTCAATTCAAGCCTCTCGTTCTCCCTAACCGCTCTATTCAAAAGTTCATTCTGTTCTTCAGTCAGACTGAACACCCGCCAGACCCTGTCAATCGGGAATCAGTGGAAACAACAGGGAGCTCACAAAACACAATGCACAAGGAACTGCAATTATATATAGACTATAAAACTGCAATCATAAAATTAAAAGCAGTTTAGTTTCAGTATAGAAACTAAGCATAGAAGCAGTGTTTCTCTCTCAGTATGTACACTCACAGTCCCATCAGTCAGGCTCAATTAAATCTCAGTTAATTAAAAGTAAATTAGTTAAAGTGGAAAAGAGAAACAGAGAGAGGGAAAAGGCTGAGGTATGTATCTGTTTCAGTGTGAATGTCAATGAGGACAGACATGAAAATAAAGTCTGCTAAGAATGATTTAAGGAAGTAAAGTTGTACAATAAATAAAGATCTTAATATTGAGTCAAATCTACATAATGATACAGAAATAATTAAGAATGTAATCATGTCAAATTCTGAATCCTCTAAAACAAGGCAGTATCTGACAATATCAGACACATGATTCCAGTGAGTTGTTCTTTCTTAGTCAATGTTGGTGGTTTGGTTTTCTCCAATAAAAGTGGAGCAGAACTGGAAGACACAAAATAATATATAAGGTATGTTTTTACAAAATACAAATCCTAATTTCACCCGTTCAGATCATAAACCTTGCACCACCAAAAACACCAAAGACGGCTTAATATGTTCAATTTAACCTATCCATATTTCCAGAACTCCAAATATCAAAGCACTTACATAACTGGCAGAAAATAATCTCCTTCATTTGATATAACTCATGTGAATGACTTTTCACAGTTGACAAGAGACTTAGATATGAAGCTCTAAACATCATTAAAGTCTGCAGAAGTCTGTCTGGAGTGAGTCTTGGGTGCACAGGGGAGTTTGAGGTCTTCAAAGCAGGAAGTTGGATTATTTTAGGCCTCCATTGTGATTCACAGACATGCTATAGACAGAAACCAGCTGCCAAGGCTTCTTGGAAAACTTTTAAAGGCAAAAACATGCTTGTGACTCACATTAGATCGACATTAAACCCCCATCATAGCATACAGGAGTGTTTGGAGTGTGTTTTGGTACAAGGGAGAATACAGGGTTCAAGGAGGCCAGGAGGACAAGAACAGAAACCTGTCCCACAGGAGCGAAATTTCACAGGGCTTGTGGGCGCCATGACCTCCGAGTTATTTACGCCAAGTCATAAAATCAACACAAATCTCTCCAAAGCAGCAAGCAGACCACAGACCACAGCTCTCAAATACCCATAAATCAGCAGGGTTAAAGCACAATGATTCCATGCCAATTTAAATATTTCACATTTCTCCGTGGTTAGGTTGGTCGGACGTTAGACGTTTTGCAACTAAACGCACGTCTTGAGATGACACTGATCTGTTGACGCTAAAACACAAAGAACCAGTGTCTGAAAAGGGTTTGCTACTTCTTACTGAAGTTAAGTACAACTGCAACTTCTAAATTATATCCTTACAATTTATATCAATGGTTAATTTAACGCATTTTAAAATGTAATTTATTCCAGTTGACAAAGCCATTAATTCAGTCTTCAGTGTCATGTGATCTTTCAGAAATAGTCATCTCATATTAAATAATTGTTCTCTTAAGTTTAACTGTTTAAAATAAATACATAAATATACATATACTGAGGTTCATACAACAACTATGGTTGATTTTTTATAGTTACATTTACAGATTTACACACACACAATCATTCTATTAACATGTGCTGATCAACATAACATTGTATTGCTAGGTAAATTACATCTTGAACTGTTTCTTAAATTTACTGAGGCATAATTTAATTACCGACAGGCACAGACACTGAGACCCGTGGGAAATAAGAGTTCACTTCATGTTCCACTTTATGATAAATGGACCTGAAACCCATCTCAGGATAAATGATTCACAATTCATTCGTTTTTTTCCAATGACTCTCACTCTTGGTGCAAGAGAGGAGAGGACAGGGCGCTAACCAACCTCATTCTCAAAAATGACCAGCTTCTGCTTTCAGTCACTGCAGATGACATTATCAGCGCTTCAGTACTAGCCAGGCACAGAGAATAATGCCTCATCCAATCAATGGACTGAGAAAGCACTGCATTATGGGGCAGAGAGCACATCAGTCCTCATGATATAAGTGGGACAATTGTTACTCAACTTGCAAGGGACATTGTTTTCCAATTCATCTGTTCGCAATTTTTTAGCAATTCAAAAATTCCCAGCATTTATAAGCAGATATGCCTTTTTTTTACCCCATAATGCACTTCAGCTGAACTCACTGTGTCCTTCCAATCAGCTTCCATAATGGTTACACATAAAAGATAACATTCCTTTCCTATAAACAGTCCTAGATTTGAACTCTATAGTAAACCTCAAACGGAGCACATTTCCTCCTCTGCTTGTATTTGTGGTTAGTGTAAAAGTCAGTGGATTGAAAGAGGACCTATGAATTAAGGGTATGCTTACACGACAACAATGTCGTAAAAACAGACAAGTAGCCTATTCCTTTGCATTTTTTATGTATATGACACCATTGTCAAAACAATCCCTGTTCTCACGGATCTGCGTAAATGGCTAAAAACGTTGTATTCTTCAGACAGGCCAGTAGTTGGCGATCACTTTGTAAAGAAACACTAAACAGGCTGAACAGGCAATATGCATGACATCACAGTTTTCACAAATTCACGTTTTTGTAGGTTACACAGAGAAGATAACGGTATTGTTTTCAAAAATTGCTTGCAATTTGACATCCGTTTTCAAAAGTTTGCATTTTACGTTTTTAGTTGAAAACAGTGTTGTATAATGGCCCCTCAAATTAAGTTCATGAGATGACATGTCACATCTTCATCTGATTATAAAAATAAAAAATACATTTTATTTTATGGTGTCCTTGTTACTAATATTAATGGACTATGGGATTATAGGGTTTGGTTTAGGGTTAGTTGCATGTAATTATGCATACTTTATAGTAATAAACACGTGTAACAAGGACAATCTACAATAAAGTGTTACCAAAAATAGTATAATCTCACATTACATAATATAGGTCAAATTTAAACATTTATCCAATGCATTTTTGCAGTACATTTATCTCAGCTCATACGTCATAAGAGATGTATCCAGATGGAGTAGAAAGAGCTTATATTTTAATCAGCACAACATTGAAGTACTCCAATATATGAGGCAAACGCATTCCACATATTACTTGTAGTTTTCACCATCCAAATTAAAATGCTTTTGCTTATAATGTAATTCAATCAGAAGCATTCAGCTTCTGCATTGACTACACATTTATCATACACCACATGGAATAAATCACTTCCACTATGAGAAATGAGTCAATAAGCAGTCTGTCATGAAATTTTGCTGATCACAGCATTTATTTAGTTAGACCAACGATTCTGAAGGAGCAAAATCAGTCACAATCCACAATCCTTATAGAGAACATATTTAAGAAATATTATTCATGCTCTGATATCAATACGTTGTGGATTTACTCATTTTCTGCTTCCTTTTCCAATCAAATACACTGTTAACAGTGTTTTTTGAAGTAGTAAAAATATAATTCATTTTACAAGAAAATATTTCAGGCTTTGCTTAGAAATGTCATGTATAGTTCAATGTTTTAGGCCTACTTGTCATTTCTTTGTAATTATTTGTGAATTTCTGAAAATTGTTTCAAATTATATTCTACACCTGTAAATCACTAGAAGGTAAAATATTTTTAATTTGCTACTTGGTCCAACAGAAAGCTTCAACTCCTGGAGCTGGGCTTCATACATTGCAACACTATTAAACTGCAAAATTTCACCAAAATTTTGCTAATGTAAGCATCTTATAAACGCAAATCACCAGCTGGTTGAAAGAGGCATCACATGATGCCGAACATGTACATCTTAGGACATGTTTGACCTTAATCTTCAGTAATCGTTTACCAGTGGTCAACTAGTCAGTTTATGTTTTTTTAAAAAGATAACAAATAAAGACAGGCACATGAACAGAGATGTTACATGTGGCCATACTAAATTTAATCTAATCCCAATGCTCATGCAAGACTGATCTGAAAGGAAATAGAGGCAAATGATACCTATATAGCCAAACATCTGTTATATTTCCGATGACAATCCCATGTCACAAAGACGATTGTTCACTAATCTAGCACACTTAGCATGCAAGATAGAATTTCTCAGAGCAATGTTCATTGCGCTTAAATCAGGGTCACAATCTACAATGCATTAAAATCAGGACACAAGGTACATGTGGCATATTTGCAGAGCAATTATGAGCATGCAAATGTCTAGCCTGCCATGCCAATGGCAGCTGGTGCAATGTGTCTATGTAAATATACAGCATTTGAACTTACTGAGTCACAAACAAACACTCCAAAACCACAGCAAAAGCTATTTATTTCCCTCCCTGTAATCCTCTCTTTGCATTATTGTCCAGTCATTTCATTCCAGATGGTAAGGCAAAGATGAGAGTGCATGAGAAGGCAAAGGTCTATGATGAAGCACAGCTGGCTTGGTGGCACGTACTTGATGCCTGTTGTGCTTCATTAGCACTGCTATTTATTCCCAACCAAAAAAAAAAATGTTTGATGTGGTTCCACCTGGACTCTGTGCAGAATACAATTTCATGGACTGAGCATAAATTAGATCGACCGGACAAAAAAAGAATATGAAAGTTAATTTTTGTATTAAACTATCTGTAAAAATCCACCAAATTCAGATTTCCTATCTACTTCCAGAGCATTTCTACTTCCAAGAGTGAAGTGATCAAGTCATGCCAAATTGACCATTTCAGAGCTAGTAAAGAATCATAAATCAAAAAATAAAATAAAAATATTTAAACAAATAATAATAAACAACAAGCACCTGTTTTGCTCAACAAATTGATTTCTGCTCCTGTTATCAGCTCTGATGTCTCTCTCAACTGCATTACCCGGGCATTCGCTCTCACAAAGACTAATTTCTGTCATTACAGTGACAGTCCTATACAAATGCTAATTAAAAATTGATATGAAAAGCTAAATGGGAGAGTATTCTCATCTCACTAAGAGACTTGTGGCTCGGCAGCACACAAAGTAACAGCTGTTATGCACACGTGCATATACTAATATCCCATTGCCAGGGACATGAAAGCAAATGTCCCATGTTTTCTCATTCATTAATCATCATTCAGTTGTATCAATGTTAGACTGCCTGCAGGTCAACTATGAAGCCATCAGATTATGTACCAAACTGTAGTGTGAACGTCAAAAAGCATACACAATGAAGTGAACATATTATAATACTCTAAATCTTATCACCAATCCTAATTGAATCACGTTTGACATACAACAGCCTGTAACCTCATAAACACAACACACTACATTCTGGCAGGTTTAGCATAATGCTGCATTAATTTACACCTGAGGCCCAATAAAAACACAGACCAATGCAGTTGGCTTGTGTTTACTCACCTGACAGAAAAACACAAGTGTAGCCTTTTGCATTGTCCATTTGTGGGTTTCCAATATTTCAGTTTTTCTTCATGCTTAAATATATTAAAATATATTAAACATTACTGCATGATGGGATGCCAAGAAAACATTTTCATTTCATTTTCTCAAAATGCTCAACCATTCTATTCAACACTGATATCCAAGGTTTTCTAAGATCAGACAATAATTTTTTTACATGGGAAACAGCTTTTTTTTTGTTTTTCTTTTTTTTAAGAAACAAAGACATGAAACGAAGATGCAACAACGAAAGGAAGAGCCTTGTTCCCGTTGTCTTTTGTGGGGTTTCCTATAGCTGGAAACGTTTTTTTTTTTTTTTTTTTTTTTTTTTTGTCTTCATGCAATGACAGTCAGCAGGTTAATCTAGTTCTCAAATGAAAATGAATAAATACCCAATTCAAATATTTACATTTTATAAATGCGCCATTATGGACAAATATTGAGGGTGAAGCCGCCTGAGAATGATGGGAACACCTGCTGGTGGCCGAGCAAGATTTCAATGAAACATACGACTTTCGTAATGGGCCGTTTATCGTGTCAATACAACACGACACACAATTAAAGCTTACAATTATACGACGTTCAGATAAAACGGACATGTTTCGTGTATTTCAAAGAAACGCATCCTTTGTGAGCCCTGCCATATTGCCGTGAAAATCCGCATCATCATCGGTTGCCATGGTAGAAGCACGACTGGATGCTCCTCATCTCTCAAAAACTGCACCTACTGCGCATTCTCCTTACGAAAAGCGTCTCGACAGAAGCTTAGAGAAAATAACGCTGCATTCAAGATAATGAAACGTAAAACTCACCAACTGCAGCGATGAATCCTCGACCCGTCCGGTTTCATGGGATTGATGTAGGTTTGGTGTGTAGTGGGCGCGCGCCGCAGCTTCTTTCTCCTCGAGCGCTCCTGCTGCTGTCGAACGCGCAGCGCCGTCACGCGCACGCTCAGTGCAGGCGCAGCTGCAGCGACACGAGAGCCTAATCAGCGGATCATACACACACAAACAGCACTACTAGACTCTGTAATACAGACAGCACATTCTGTATATTCTTAAGAATGGTTCCAAAGTGTGTCTGTTTTTGAAAGAACCCCCCCCCCCATGTCATTAAAGTACAGTCATGGAAAACAACCTCAAATCTACAATTTTCAGTCTACACACTTTATCCACATTACTTTGTCAAAGCCATTTTTAACCTTGTGTTTTTGTGCAGATGGATAGAGTTGCTTTGTGATGTTTTTTTGTTTTGTTTTCCCCTCAGTGCAGGACATCTGATTTATGATAGCTTAGTGGTTTGGCAATGCAAGTGAAAATGAGCATGTTAGTCATCCCACTGAATAGCATCATGCAGGAAGCCACGTCTTAAAATGTGAATAGATCTACTTACTGTACACGAAACTGTTATTGTTCTCAAGAGTCCTGACACATCAGGCAACAAGGAATATTAAGGACTACAAAGACACAGATGACAAATGATGACATAAGTGTAAAAAATACATGGAAGTAGTTTGTTTTCTGAACTAAAGAATAACCAAAATAGACTAGCATGTAGTTGGATTGAAAATAAAAGACACAGAAACTAAATTTGGTAACACTACAATAAGGTTCATTAGTTAACGTTAGTTAACTACATTAGTTAGCATGAACTAATAATGAATAGCACTTATACAGCATTTATTAATCTTTGTAAACATTAATTACTACTAATACTTTATTAAAACCTTGTTAACATTAGTTAATGTGCTGTGAACTAACATGAACAAACAATGAACAGCTTTATTATTATTAACTAACATCAACGAAGATTAACAAATACTGTAACAAATGTATTGCTCATGGTTAGTTCATGTTAGTTAATACATTAACTAATGTTAAATAATGAACCTTATTGTAAAGTGTTACCTTAAATTCTAACCAAAATTTTAAACAAGAAAGTATTTTTAAACAAGTACGTCTGTTCTGATAGGTTACCCAAAGTGCAGTCTCAATACAATCATAGCTCAAGTCTTTCTGAGGTAATGCAGACTGGCTTTGTTTATACGTCCCACTTCCTGAGTATTGCAGATGGCTATGTAAACATATATCATCTAGAAATAATTGTACACCCACTGTTCTTTTTCCAGCAAGGGAATTTTTTGAGAGGTTGATCACCCCTAAACCTAATTAAGGTAAGCTCCAGCTCTTAGATCAACAGAAAATAATAATGCACTCGAGTATATCATTGGAATAATTTTAGTGACATCTAGGTTACACTTAAGGTGCCAGAATGCTCTAGTCTGGTCTTCCATTGCCTGGCTGAGGGGATTCTGGGAGGAGGTGATGCAAGAGTTGAATCAGACATGGTCCTATCTGCTCTAAAGCTTCTCGATCGATGAAAGAAACAACCAGTGACATTCTCAGGTCTTCTATGTAAGTTTATGGATTACCACAAAAACTGTAGTGATTGCGTAACAGTAACAAACCTAGACTGGAAACTAATATAGATTAGAAGTAGTTAAATAAAGAAGGTATTTCCAGTGCAGTCTGCTGTCTCACATGTACACGGCAGCTCACAGTAGCACTGAAATGCGGATTTGAGAATATTTCCATCAAATATAGTCTCTCCTCACACTCACCTGAAGGATTTGACACATCATTGAACATTTCCATGGATAACATTCCTCACTTCAGGTTAGGCTACATAACTGAGGGCTCATGAGGAAATAACCAACCTCAATTACATTTATTGTATAAAATCAGTCTATAAATGTTCATATTTCTCATTGGGATATACAATTTTAAATATATAGAACATCTATGTGTTTGACTTCAGGCTTGACGGGCTGCTAAAATACCAGCTAATGTGCCAACAGTGTGGAACAACAGACAGACAGAAATCAATTTTGCAATTGGAAAAATCTATTAAATACTGCCAGATTAATTACAAATGGAATAAAATGCTTGTGGTTCAGATTCACATAGATTTCACCTCAAGTTAGATTCCCTATGATCAGCACTCTTTATCAATATTAAGAGGAACAAAGAATAGTTATCTAAAATAATAAGATAACATATCTTACCTGTAGGGCTGTCAAACGATTAATCGCAATTAATCACATCCAAAATAAAAGTTTGTGTTTATATAATATATGTGGGTGCACTGTGTATAATTATTATATATATATAAATACACACACATGCTTGTATATATTTAAGAAATATTTTCATGTATATACTGTATATAGATTTATATATAATTTATATTATATGTAAATATAAATATTTTATATATAAATAATTTGTTTTCTTAAATATACATGCGTGTGTGTTTATATATAATATATATATATATATATATATATATATATATATATATACAAAATAATTATACACAGTGCAACCACATATATTATGTAAGCACAAACTTTTAGAAGCACAAGACGTTTGACAGCCCTACTTACTTGAGGAGGAAAAAGTGAAACTGAAATAAATTGAGGTTTGAAAACCTTTATTTCTCTTCATAACCACGACGGAGTAATAGTTTAAAGGTGTTATTAGGAAAAATCGTATTTCTGAATCAAGCTGTTAAAATTGAATCTACAACACTGTCATAATTTTATGATATATTTTGCATATTATACATCTCAATCTGAACAGAACCAATAAATTATGTAAAATATTTTCCTGCCAAGTGCACACAGAAGCAAATAAAAATGTATACCGAAAAGCAGCCGAGGCATTCAAACGTAATACGACAAAATCAATGATCACTTCATTAGTGTTTCCACAATGATGTAAGATTAAGAGCCATCTTCAGCAATAATACAACTGCATTGAGTGCTTTCAAAACATTCTGTGCAAACTTTTTAAAACATCAGACAGTGCTGTTGGTTCCTTTTTGCGGTCTGACACAAAGGTTGATAATTAAGAACATTTCATTTTTGAATAAAAAATAAGGTTTAGCTGAAAATGATTTGCACACACGTGGGTCCGTGCATCAGCAGCTCGCCTCATGCTAACTACGTACTGTTAGTTCAGTCAACTCTACCTGCAATATTGTGTAGAATAAACAACTAAGGATTTTCTTGACGAGACACTTAACAGTTTTATCCTATTGTAAATTAATGGATTAAAGTACATCGCAACAAACAACAAGCAGCACATGCAAGTAATAGCTGGTCAGTGTTGCCGCTAACATTTCATGCCTGCAAGGCTCTTTGTTTCAAACAAGACCCACAACAGAGACAATAACTATCCTTACAGTAACTACAAAGACGTAAAATCAGACCTATAATGAACCTATTCAGTCTTCTTATGTGCTCGATATGAGACAACAGACGTGATTCCCTATTTTAATTTACATGGCAATGTAACACTTGATTCCATTGCAATGTACAATTTTCATTGTTATGCATTAGAGGTGATAATGGTTAATGGTAAAGGTCAGTGGTTGTGCAAGTTTGGTTTAGAGTTTCAGAGTTTGGAGCGAAAGGGAAATCCATCGTACATGTCAGCTTTGAGTTGTGCCCATTCTGCTAGCTTTTGAACGACGCCCTTTCTTGAGTGAGAACACTAGCCACTTTCCTTAACTTATTCTCGTTACGCTCCAGGTAGATGCGACCCTCAGCCAGCATGAAGTCCAGCCTGTCCTGCCTGTTCTCATCCAACGGGACATCCTCACTCATGTGAGGGTTCAAGCGAAAGTAGGTGTTCGGGGGAAGGAGGGCGTCCAGCATAGTGTGGACCTCTACAATACAAAAAGACGAGATCAATAGTAGTTTATGTAGTGAGTGTCATCATTTAAAGCTACACTGTGTGATTTTTACCCCCATCTAGGGGTGAAAAGGTATTTGATCATCCAGTGAATATTAGTTTCTGTTCCTCTCAATTTCGATTTCGTTTTAACTCCTACTACGATAACATGGCTTCCAGTCCGACCTCGTCCATGAGTGTTAACTCAAACGTAAACGCGAAAGGCGAAGCTTGAATTAACGGGTATGTCCCTATTTGGCTAATGTGCTTTTAAGATGGGAGGGGCAACATGGCGACCGACATTTGAACCCCTTACCCGTATGTATTTTCAATGTCATATTATACACTCACGAGAATACTTTATTACTTCAACAAAGTAAATATACATTAATGAGCACATATATTTTTGAAAGAAATAAGTGTTTTTAGCAAAGAATAAACTAAGAGTTACACAGTGTAGCTTTAAAGAGAACATTTTATGCTTTTTGACGTTTTCAAATTTCTTTAGCGTGTACACAGTTTCCAAACTCCCTAAAACGTCCTTATTGTAGTCGATAGTTTTCCTCCCGGGAACATACTCATCACATCCCTCATTTAAATAAGTCCCGCCCAAGGCATATGGAAAAGAAAGAGGCTGAGGCCTGGTTGACGTGCGTTAGTAATGTGCTAATGTTAATGAGCTTTAGCAACTCACTGTTATGGTAAGGGACGTGACATTTATGAAACACACTCAAAATGGTTGACCGATCAGAACACACTGGTCCAGCCGACCAATCAGACCATATAGTGCTTTTCGGAAAGAAGAGGCTTCATAGAGAAATGAGTTGAACAGGGTGTTACAGACAGACTGGGAAGAGAGGTGCTGCAATAATGTCAAATATGACCCCAAAAAACAAAATCAAGACTTTGTAAAAGGGCATAATACAGCCTCTTCAATAAAGTCATATCACAGTTTTCATTACACTGTTGTATAGTTGTATAAACTGTTAAAATCAGACTGAGAGCTGCTAATTTTTTAACTTTGGGATCATTCAGAGGGATATACAGAGCCCTAGCACTGACAACAGACAAATGTATCCTGGATCATGTGACCCTATCGTCTCACCTTCAGTGTCTGTGGCGCTGCTGATGACGTTGGTGAGTTTGGTCTTTAGGCTGGTGTAAGTGCTTGAGCTGGTCTTGGCGAGGGTTTCGTATCGGCCTGTTCCCAGAGAAACCACACACTGCACAGGGGTGTTGGGCCACAAACACTTGCTCTCATGGATGGCCAGAGCAGTAGGGTTGTTGATCAAGAGACCACCGTCCTGGATGAAATCAAAAACATAAAACACATTTGATCATACCACAATCAACTAACCATTTTTGCGAGAAAACGAGAAGAGATTCTTATGTGCTTTATGTCTAAAAGCACACTAAAATATACTATTTAAAAGAAATATTGAGGTTCAAAATAACTGCATCTATTTTCGTCCAAAAGAAAGGCTTCTTTGTGGAAATCTGGGTTATTCTTTGAAACGCTAGAGGTACAGCATAAAAGAGCTGAATTTACATTTCCAGCTGATATGATTATGGGAATCATCACTGTTGAGTATAATGGATGAAGGGTCTCTCCTCTGTAGGAGATGTGGGTAGATGTGTTCATTTTCCCTGAGGCATTTGAAATCCATTTACTTGGCATCATCATTCTCGTTTTCAATGTCTCCTTTAAGGAGCACATCAGAGAAAACAAGATGAACGTCCTTTATTTCTCTAGTATGCCCTACATTTAAGTGACATGGATACTGATTCATCAGTGAACTACACTCTGCTTTCTGAGTCCAAAGCTAACAAAGGATAAATGGGATATTTCACCCCAAAATGAAAAAGGCATTATTTACTTCCCCTCATTTCTTTTAAAAAGCCTGTAGCCTTACGTGGAATACAAAAGAAGATGCTTGGCAAAATGTCTAAGCTGCTCTTTTCCATACATTGAAAGTGAATGGTGACCATGACTGTCAAGCTTAAGTTTTACTCCATTACTCTCAGAAAACTATCATGTTGTTTCAGAAGACTTGGAATATAATGCATGGGTCATAATATGGACTAATTTTTTGGTGTTTTTTTGCAGATTGACAGCTGATGGTCACCATCTAATTAGTTACAGGGTTATTATAGTTAACTAAACTATAACCATTAACATTTAAATGTTAAAATATATATATAAATCCTATTTCCTCAATGAGGGTGAGTAAATTATGGCAGAATTGTCATTTTTGGGTGAACTTTTCCTTAATGAATGAATTGATGAATCAATCAATTGAAAAAGAAAAACAAACAAACAGTTGAGGACTGGCTTCTTGTTTGATGGCTGAAAGCCCTTGAGTAGAGTATGCATAACAGAGAACAGGCCTGGCATGTTGAGAAGAAACTGAAGTGCTATTCAGAGCAAGAAAGAGAGATAAAGCGATAGAGAGAGAGAGAGAGAGAGAGAGAGAGAGAGAGAGAGCTTTTCCACTGGTGGCATTCGGAGTCCGGGCATCGAGTGCTCTGTTGGCAACAGGGTTTAGAGCCAAGAGCCTTTACTACATTTGCATTTTAATTAGAACACATTCATCCCACACTGCAAAAAACATACATCAAAACACATCACAGTGGCTTTAAATGCAAAATCATGGGAAGATTGACATAATGAATGTGTATTAAGTGGGTTTGGTTGGCCCTTAGGCCAAAACATTGGAATCAACTACACAGACTATTAGATGAAGATCTAAAAATAGTTCATTCTCATTTTCTTAGCCAATAAATTAGGCCTTACCTGAGGGCAATGTCACTCAAAAATTCTCTTCTTTTGTTCCCCAAAGAACATTTGACCACAAAATGAGGATTATTTCTGATGGACGCACGAAAGCAACATGTGGGTCAATGGAGTGTAAGAGTGTCCATGATAAAGAAAGGGAAGAATCTTTTTAAATAATGGACAAAGAAAAATATTATTATAAACAAATATTTTAAAATATTAAATATTAATTAAATATTAATAAGAAGTTAAGAATACTTTGTTCAAATACGACTATCTTTATATTAAATATTAATGATAAAATAGATTATATGAATAAAATGACAAGACTATGCCAAATGACTTGAATTTAACTATTTTTATAATGCTTTTTTTCTTCCATTTTTAACTTCCCCTAAAAATGATTAAAATGAATATCAATTCAGAAATTAATTGTATTTTTTGTGTATTTTTTTAATACATTAATAGATTAAAAATGTTAAGGTATATACCAATGTGACATAATTTGTACTTAATGCCCATCAACAATATCTAAATTCAATGTAATTCAGAAATTAACTGTATTTTGGATAACTAAATAAATCATGTAAAAAAATTTATTTACTCATGTGACATTCCCCAACAAATATTAAAATGAATAATAATTCAGAAATTGGTTGTATTTTAAATGTAATTTTGAATAAATGAATAGATTAAAAAATGCCGTTTTATACCACCATTTCTATATACGAACAGGCTCATCTTCCTATTGACCACAGCTCTCATCCGACTCTGAATGAATCTGGGCATTCATTTAGCTCTGTGACCAATAGCTTTACTGGCCTATTCGGGAACACAGGGACATTGTGGAAAGCAGTATGTGAACTTGGTGGGTGTCAATAGGCAGACGGACAGAATGACGCCTTCCTGATGGCGCAACAGGCCACGATTCAACATTAATGTCTGTCGCTTGGCGGAGACATTTTTAGGCTGATGAAACCCAGGCTGTGAGGGTGCGTTCGGTGTGGCAGCGGTGGCACCGTGCCAGTTTGAGCTGGATGAAGACAAGCAGACAGGCAAAAAGACCAGACAGCCTTGCCAGTGTAGTGCAAAAACATATTCAGATCATGATAATAATAATACACTTTCCTGAGCAAATCTTACTTGTGCATCCCTTCTGTATTACAGTACGCAGGCCTATTCACATCCACATCAAGAACAATAACTTTAAAGATAACAATAAAGGTAACTATTTTATTATCCACGCCAATCGGACGATATTGTTATGTTTATGATAAGCTTGCTGGCAGTTTTGTCACCTGCCACTATAGCCCTCAAACAATATTCCCTTTATAGCCCTTAATCCTGTAATTGTGGACAAATGTAGGCACAGAGGACTAAGGTGTGATACTAATTTTTATTTATTATATATGTTATATCACTGTCTTCGATAAAGTTGTCTATACATTTATGGCGTTTTCTTTATTTTGGGGTATTTTTGAATTTATTTACTTCAAAAAGTTAAGTTTATAAGCATAAATTATGCTTATTTTTATGTTTTATTTATTTATTTATGTATTTATTTATTTATTTAACTACATTATTATATCATTCCAATAAGTTCTTAGAGCTAAAACCTAAAGATGAAGTGACTTTGCTGTCACCTACTCTCTATTTTGGCTTATTTTAGAATGCTCTAATCAGGGGTCTCAAACTCCAGTCCGTGACCCACTGCTCTGCATATTGTGTATGTCTCCCTTATTTAACACACCTGATTCAGATCCTCAGCTCGTTAGGATAGACGCTAGAGTCTATCCTAACGAGCTGAGGATCTGAATCAGGTGTGTTAAACAAGGGAGACATACACAATATGCAGAGCAGTGGGTTGTGAGGACTGGAGTTGAGAACCCCTGCTCTAAATTACAGTTTTTCCCATTTATTTCTATGGGTGCCCATTTTTGACCCAAATACAAGATTAAGGAGTTTGTTTTTTTCACCCACTTAACATTGTAGAACTAAGTCGAAAAAAAAAATGTGTGTTCAGGAGGCAAACTTAGGAAAAGTAGCCAAGTATTGCACCACTCAGATCAAGGGAAGTATTTTTAAAAAATAAATCAAAACTATTTTGCCCACATTTGTCCAGAATACGGTTTTAGGGTTAAAGCCTCAAGCTCTTTAAAGGGATACTCCACTTTTTTTGGAAATAGGCTCATTTTACCACTCCCCCAGAGTTAAACAGTTGAGTTTTACTGTTTTAAAATCCATTCAGCCGATTTTCTGATATTTAGAAGAATATCAGTAACCAGACAGTTTCTGGTCTCATTGACTTCCATAGTAGGAAACAAATATACTATGGAAGTCAATCAGACCAGAAACTGTTTGGTTACTGAAAAAAAGGCTAATTGACTAAAAAAAATGGCTGAATACATTAAAAACGGTAAAACCCAACTGTATAACGGTAAAATGAGCCTATTTCCAAAAAAAGTGGAGTATCCCTTTAAGTGGTGATGTGGACTCTGCTATAGTTTTCAGTTTAGAACGATTTTTAAAATTCTTTCTTTATTGTTATAGTTATCGTCCTTTGTGTGATGATTCAGAGAGAATAACTGAGTACTAAACAAACCCTCTGACAAGAATCTCTTCAAACAACAATCTTAGAGCCACTTTAAGGCAGCCGAACTGAAGTGCCCTAAGTGACGGCACTCAAGAACACTAATGAGTCTGAATTTGCAGCACTGATGAGACAGCACAGGAAATAGTCTGAGAGCATGTTTCTTTTCCTCCTTCTTCTTGACAACAACTTTAAAAGGGTTTGTAATGATTTTCAATAATGCAAGATGTCTGACCGAGGATAACATCAACAGTCAGAGAACATGAACATGAAGATAACATAAGGATAAGTGGATAGCAAGAGCAGATAGAGTTTAGTAGGTGATGCAGACCAGACTTTGTGTGGTTTACCTGGTGGAGGTCATTTCCTAGCACACATTCCTGGAAGTAGCCTGGGGCAGCGGAGGAAGCTCGAATGGCCTGCCACATTTTATGATGACAGCCACCCAGGTAGTGTGAGCGAACCCCAGGCAGGAAGTTATAATTCCTGAAGACATGCGCCTTCAGCGGCAGGCCTCTGTTCACTATTGTGCTCACTGCCGACACCTAGTGGAAGCATTGAGTGATTTATCTAAACAGTGAAAAGATGAGAATTGCATTTCTGTTACAAATATATATTTTGAAACCCACCTTGGGGCATTTAGGGTTCTTGGAAGTCTCTATCATTATCCCATTCCCCATTCTCTCTCTGTGGAGGATAAAAGGCAAAAACAAATATTGCATTAAATGTAAACAGCAAATGAGAATTTAAGGATTTTATTTATTGCTATTTATTTTTGTTTCAAAGTAAGACAACATTCAGTGTCTCGTCTTTACCTCTATTATTTTGTTATTTCTATTTCAGCTTCAAATTATTGTTGGATAAAAATAAAATATTGTGCCCTAAACAGGCTTGTTCACTTACTTGAGGATCTCCTCCCAAATCTGGCTGTCATAGTACGCGTGACTCCAGCCCATTTTCACTGTGCCCACAATCAGGTTTTGTTTAAAGACATCAGATCCCAGCTTCCGATAGAGTTCCTCACACTCATCCAGAGGGATCTGGAACACACCCAGCATAAAGGCCAGAATGGCCCCTAAGAAAAATCAGAGAAGATTTAGAAGCCATGGAAGAAGATTGTTCACTCCTATACCTTTTAAAAGAAATGTTAATAATATACCTGTACTAACTCCACATATGTAGTCAAAGAGCTGATAGATGGGCTTCCCTGTCAAACTCTCCAGCCTGTACAAAGCCTGTAATGCAACCAAACCCCTACAAAACATCGACATAAAATTACAGGCCTGCACTCGTCGCTGAACATACAGTATAAATGGTCATCTAATAACCTGCTTATAACATGAAACTAAAGAATCGAGGATTCACCGAAGCAAATTAAAATTTTAAGAGTAGGGACAGATAAAATCATGCACAATATGTTTTTTTAGACTTAATATATGCAAAGAAATATATGCAAATGTGTAGTGTTCAGTTATAGTTTAAAGTCTTATCACTACTTAATAATTCAATTTAAATATTTCATAAGGCCTTTAATTGATAATTATATTGGTAACACTTTATATTAAGGTCTCATTTGTTAACATTAGTTATGTATGGGTGGGTCTCATTTGTTAACATGTATTATGTATTAACTAATATGAACTAACAATGAGTACATATTTTTACAGCATTTATTGACCTTTATATTAATTAAGAATGTTCATATTTCAGTAAGTTCACAGTGTGTTGACTAATGTTAAAAGAAACAAATTATGATCTTAAAAATGTATTCATTTTAGATTCACATTGGCTAAGATTAATAAATGCTGTATAATTAATATTAATTTGTTACATTTATATAGCACTTTTCTGGTTACCACACTTTACATGAATTGTTACACAGTTTATGTTAATTCATGAACGCAGAATTGTTAGCTCATGTTAACTAACGTATTTACCTAATGTTAACAATTACTGTAAAGTGTTACTATTATTAATTTATGTCGATGGATCTATAATTATTGTTTTTTGTTTTTTTTACTTACTTACTTTAGTTTTATTTATATTATTCGTTTTATTTATTCTACGTTAAATTGTAACAAATTTAAAACATTAGCCTGGGATGACAGACAACATCTAAAGGGATTGCAAAATTGTGCCAGTTCTATTTTTGGATGACCTACTTTTAGGTACATTTGGGCTGACCTACTTTTATTTTAAACATCCTTTCACAATCTGTTAACTTTAGGTTAATCATTTTTTGGATTAATGATCAACTAGCATCTGTCTGTCACCTGGTGCCTCCTCCGTCAATGGAGAGAACACGTATCCCTCTGCCTTTCACCGGGTCATTGTAGCCCACCAGAGCCAGAGCCTGTCTCACTGCAGCCTGCAGCTTGACATCTCGTGCCTGCCTCAAACGCAACAGACAAGGGATGATCTTCTCCTGAACACAGCGAGAAAGGAAGAAATTAAAAAAGAACGTTATCTGATTGAGATTACAATGACGAAAAATAAAGTAGACGTGTTTGGACACACTTACAGAGACTGCCACTCCTCTGGTCTCCGGAAACTCCAGCAGGTGTAAGCTCAGTTCCTCCACCCTGTTGATGGTGATCTTCAAATCAGTGACTCGCTGAAGACTCTTGACCAGTGCTCTGGTACGGTTATCCACACTAACACGTGCTATAATCTACGTACAACACACAGAACAGAACATATAATCAATGGGAAATTGATATATTTCGCATAGGCAACGGGCTTCGATTCATGAAATATGTAAATCAAAAAAATCCATTCTTACTAAAACAGCATACAATCCAATGTGGTTTAGCATTTTAATTTTGCTTTTTTTTTTGCAAAATATTATTACCATTTTATGAAGTATATATATGTATATATATATATATATATATATATATACACTAACTATTTTGATAATATATGCTAATATACAGTATATATATATATATATATATATATATATATATATATATATTAGGGCTGTCAAATGATTAGTCGCAATTAATTCGCATCCAAAAAAAAGTTTGTGTTTACATAATATATGTGGGTGCACTGTGTATAATTATTTTATATATATATATATAAATACACACATACTTGTATATATTTAAGAAATATATTCATGTATATACTGTATATAGATTTATATATAATTTATATCAGGGTTTCTCAACTCCAGTCCTCGCAACCCACTGCTCTGCATATTGTGTATGTCTCCCTTGTTAAACACACCTGATTCAGATCCTCAGCTCGTTAGGATAGCTATGTCTACACTAACGAGCTGAGGATCTGAATCAGGTGTGTTTAACAAGGGAGACATACACAATATGCAAGCAGTGGGTCGCAAGGACTGGAGTTGAGAAACCCCTGATTTATACGATATGTAAATATAAATATTGTATATATAAATAATATTTTTTCTTAAATATATATGCATGTGTGTGTATTTATATATATACAAAATAATTATATATATATATATATATAATTTAAGCAAATACTACCAAAATTGTTAGTGGTTCTAAAAACAAGCTTAATTTATCTTATTAATATGTCTTATTTTATTTTTGATTGATAGATTCAACCTCAAAACTATTCTGCTGACCACACTGAAACAGATTTATCAGTTTTTTGAAACTTTGAAAAAAAAAGAACTCAGTTAAGTCTATTGTAATATATTTACAGGGATAGTAGTCTACCTTCTCCCTCTGAGACATCAGTTTCTGTTCTTTCTCCTCTGCCTCTTTCTTCTCCTTGCTTTCTGCACTCTTTGCATCCTGAGACACGTTCACTTCAACTCCAGAGGGTTTGTCCTTCTCTGCCGTGCCACCCCTTTGAGTCCATTCTCAAACTTCGGAACGAGAGGAGTGATGTAGTTACCTACAAAAGCCTGGACGCTTGGCCTAGGGTAGGACAGGTAATGACTGATGCCTTTCCTTGGCGATGTGGGGATGGCTGAAACGCCCTCGTCCTGAGCTGGAACAGAAGGGGCTTGTGGACTTGGGATGGAGCCATCCATGTCAATGGCTGATGGACCAGAGGGCTTTTCTGGTGTGGATCTATGGGACACAGGTGCTGCCATAAGGATATGATCCTTGCTATGAGGATGGATCTGAGATGTTGAAGGTGTTGTGTCTCCTCTATCCAGTTGTGATCGATTTGTCATCTCGTGTGTCGCTTCCAAAGTAAGGCATTGACATGTTCAGCCAGGTGACTGTACGTTTCATCCATGTTGGTTGTGAACGCAGCGGGCTGGAAACGTTGCAGCGTTTGCTTTGCAACCCCGCTGGATGTGTTTCCTGTGCTGTTTGACAGATTACTAATGGATTTTGGTGCTTCTTTAGGAGGTACCATATCTTTTTTTACTTCAATCTCCCTGGGCGGATCAGGTGCCGTCACAGTCATAACAGCTCCAGCCTTTGGCTCGGTGCATTCCACCACTTGAACTTCTATAGCTTTGGCCTGGGTGGCACCGGGTTTGAGGCGTGTGATCCTGGAGAAGATGTCGGAGTTCACCGTTCCGCTCACGGCCTTGGTAACGGTGTCCAGTGTGCTCCTGATGCGCGACATGCGGCGAGGTTACTCGAGGGAATTCAGGAATATTCCTTGAGAAAACACACGTGTGTGGATTTGGCATTAAAGCTACTGAGCCATGCAGACCTCAATCAAAGCTTTAGCCATTTCACATCTGCTAGATAAGAGCTCTGTGCTTAAAAATAGGAGCTTTCCACATTTTAAAGGCGACCTGTAAAGTAAAAGATTGTCATTTGTTATTATTAAGTTAACAATGTCTAATATCATTAAAAAGTATGAAACCACACAGAACATCCTTGTAACCGCATAAAATGCTAAAAAAACACAAACTATGGTTTGACTTGATACTCCTTTTGAGTTTTAAAAACTCAATTTACTGTAACTACATGAAAAGACTATCCAGTTACATTTTTCAGTAACACTTCATTGTAAGGTGACGTAGTTACATTGTACTTACTCAAATTCATTTAGTTTGGGCTAGTAGAAGTTCTGAATGGCTGGTAAGTTAAAAATGTAGAACCCAACTCGGCCAGTGAGGGAAAAAGTTAATTTCAAACCCTGTTTGTAACTATATACATAATTGACTGTTATTACTAGTGAATGTGGTAAATGTGTAACCACGTCACCTTGAAATAAAGTGTTACTTTTTTTTTACAACAGAAACCATTCAGATTTGCAAATAAAAATAAAAAATAAACGGTGAACTATAAGAAAAAAATAATAATTTAAAGCATTAGTCGCACAGTTATAGCAACACACGTCCCGTTTGTTATCACCATGGAAACCGACGTCAACATAACAGAAACCGCAGCTATGGAGATGGACAGCGCAAATATCGCACAATGTGAGCATAAAATCAAAAATATCGACTGGATCTCATGCAAAGACTTTACAATCGAGGTCGGAGAACAGCTGATCAGGCAATACATGGACACATGGGAGATCCAGGAACCCGGTTGGCTCTACAGCCTGAAGTTTCTGCAGGAAACAGAGCTGGAGTTTAAAAAGCTATACAAGTACGAAGCCAAATGGAGCATCCCGACCCGAAGTACCCGATCCCCAGAGCCACAGCAAGCGTGTATTTCATCATCGAAATCTCTAAAATCAAACCAGATACACTGCCTGTGGACGTTCACTTCCTCGTTGAAACAAACAGGTTCAAACATATTCCAGGACAAACGAGGTTCAGGGAAAAGTGGCTGGTGGATGTCATTGAGAGCAAAAGACTACTGATAGACACTGTTGACTTTTAAAACGTCACAAACTGTCATTATAACTCCGTTATGCAAAAACAAACTATATATTTCAATGAAAAGCAATTAAAAATGATTTAACTGTTGTTTTTTAAGCTGTAACGTTAATACTGTATGTAACGTTACAGGTGATTAGCAGTTTAGAAGTGCCTCATATCAACCATAATGCTGTTTTTGCCAGTTAAATCTTAATCATCTAAGCGCAAAATGTCATTTACTTTTATCAATATAATACATCATTATCTTTATATGCATTTAATGTTTATAGTGACAACAATGTATTGTTACATAACAGTTGTGTTTACTATTTTTAAGAGGCTGTTCATTGGACCCTTGGTGTTGTTATGATCACCTAAGACTGTACAATAAATAACTCTGCTCTATTCAGAGGGAATTTGACATATTTAGCATACAATAAAATTACATACCCGGCGAGTGGCTATTATTCGCCGTCATTTCGTTCAGAAATATTTGGAAAACAGAAAGATGTATGAATCCCAAATGGAAAATTCGACAGGAAACGTTTAGAAGCAGAACAGATGACGTGATTCGCAAACAGCCAATCAGAGGGCCGCGAATCTCCTCTTCTCAGGTGACAGGATCAACGCAAACAAAAGGGAAATAGCACACTGCCAACTACTGGTAAATAAGTGAAACAACATGCCATACAACAAAAAGTGATTATCATCCCAGTTATGAAATGAGAAACTATAAACATGTTTATTTAGTTAGTTAGAATGTTTAGTTAAGTAAAAAGTGTTTTTTTGCATATTAAATAGCAAAATAGCTCATGATATCTGTTACTGATTCTGATGAGCAAGCTAAAAGCAAGGTTGTTTCCTCTGTCTGAGTGCATGTAACATATTCAACCAACAGGTGTGTCTGTTAAAATATGACCAAAATCATAATTCATGTTTTTTAAAAAATTTTACAATCTGTTTTTGTTATATGGCAATATATATTTTCAATGTAATGTACTAAAATAAATAAAAATGAAATTATTAAAAAAAACATATTAAACCACTAATAAAAAAATTATAAATACATTAAAATGAAAAATATAAAAATGAATATAAAATAAAAAATAACACTGTTGTGTAATGCATATAATATATAAAATAAATGATACATTTTTTTTATGTTAAACTCTTAAAGACACATTTTCACAGTCTAAAATGTCTTCAGCAACTAACAAGAATATACTAAAAGCAATAATCAAAATAAAAACAGCTCTATAAAAATGAACAGATCTTGCTTTATTTGCTAGTATTTGGCTTACATGGGTATATATACATATATATATATATATATATATATATATATATATATATATATATATATATATATATATATATATATATATATATTTATTTTAATTCACAGTGTTGCAAAAATCATTTCTCTCACATTCTGCTGGAGGTTGTTCGTGGAGAGTTTGATGGCTGCCTGAGTGAAGCTCCTGGCATTGGTTTAGAGGAGGAAGCCTAATCGGAGAAGCCGTCCGTCCTCTCCACAAACATCTTCAGTGAATGGACCCTTCTCTCCTGCTGCAGCCAGTACAGCATCTCAGTCCGGTCCCAGCGCATCTTCTCCCTGTACGGCCGGCCTGCGAGAACCAAATCAGCCACAAGGATGAACAACAGGATGAACAGTTTCTGGTGCAGATAACTAAGGTGTGCCTTGATGCACTCACCCCATAGCTGATGCTGTCATTGAAACGGGTTGTGATGTGCCCTATAGTCTTGGACAGTTCTTGGTCTACAACTGAAATCTGAGAGTTGAGATTCTCCCTTTGACTTGCCTCTTCCATTCTAGCGATAGATGAACCATGATGACCTGTTAATTCGCAATGAATCTGCATTAGATTAGATCATTCTTTTATAATAATTTCTTGAAATATAAAGCCATGCAGGGCAATGCACCACCAAGGGTCAAAATGTTTTATTCTGTGCCTCTGATGTACCTTGCTGGAAAAATCTGTTGGGGTCTGACGCCTCCTCTCGAAGTCCTCCAGCCTCGAGAGGAAGAGCTCCTCTTCTGGATCAAGCGAGCAGCCACCTCCCATTCAGCAATTGCCTGATAGCACAAATAAATCCATGTGACAACATAAAAACCTTGATCATCATGATGGAAAGCTAGGAGAGTTCATTCTCATGATCTCTACCTCCTGCAGATGGTCCCTGTACTCATGGGAGCTGTATTTGATGGCCATGTCAAGTCGCTGACTTTCTGGCAGACGCAGGCGTTCCAGACCCTTTCCAGCCTGACCTGCATCTGTTCTCCATCCAGCAGACCAGCAGCTGGACCTTCATCTTCCTCTCCACCCACAGACTGAAGAACATCAATCAATCAATCAATCAATCTATATATCTACCTATGCTATACTGAAATCTGTCCTAAAAATCAATAGAAATCAATGGAAAACAGAAGTGCAGCATTATATTATGAGGAAGAGAACAGGAACTCACTTCATCTTGTATTTCCTCTTCTGGATGTCTCTTGAAACACAGATATATAGTCACTCTTTCCTTTTTGGACACTTAATAATGCATGTTCATAAATGTACTAATCTATTTTATTTTATTTTTTTAGAAAACTATAACATGCCATCCAGTTCTGGTTCCCTCCCCAGTCCTCCCATCTTTATGGTGTTGACGTTCCAGAATCCAGGAACAAATTCCTGTTTCCGTCTCCTGAGTGAACTGATCCTTTCCTGCTGCCTTCTGGAAGAAATGACGGTCAGATTAAAATTAGAAGCCAAATCAACAGGCTAACTTTGATTTAACTATAGAAATAAAATAAATGCAACAGGACATTTTGCTGACAGTCACATTCCCAATATTAAAAGTGTTGTCTCATGGATGAAACAGCCGCAAGTCATCAAGTCTCATTCTCAGAGTAAAGGGAGGGTTAACTAGAACGTAATCCCAGCTGTTAATACAAGACCTTCTCCTCTTGTCTCTCTGCAGCTGAGCAAGCTTGTGTCTCTCTTCCTCTTCATCTTCACTGTCATACAGGTGAAACAGCACTGAAAGATAATCAGTGTCCTTCAAAACAACACAAGCACTGTTCAAGTCCACAATTGAGCCTGCATCCTGAATACATTTAGCATATATTTATTTACTTACCTGGTTGGAAATGTAGTTAAGATAATCATCCAGTGATAGTTGACACCTCCACCACTGAAACCAAGCTCTGTGCGCTCGTGCAGTCGCATCCACAGGCCTCTTTCTGTTCTCAGACCTCTTTATTCTCTCTCTGTTAAATGTAAGATTTGATATCATTTCGGGTACCAAATAACCACAAGCACAGATAATAAGGAAGAAGAGAGCACCTGTGGGATATGCTGTATGGGTTGGGCTTCCTGAGTGATGGGTTGATTAATTTGTAATCCATTACTCTTTTTGAGAAGCATGTGGCATTTGTCAGAGCAGGTCTCGATCCTCGGGTCCTTTAAAAGATAGAAAGCTGCTTTTAATATTCTCAACTTCTTGATATGAGGATGTTGTGATATGTCACCAACAAAATATTATAACAAAACTCTGGCTCACCTCATCAAAGCTGAAATACTTTGTCGAAAATACTTTTGGATAACTCGTCAAAGACTTTGCTTATTTCTATATTTTCTCCAACCAAGTTCTGATCCATCTGAGTAACCAATGCTGAATCGATCTAGAGGTTTAGAAAGATTACACAGGTAAGTCCTATATAAGCCAAATTAGATGTCGTAGCTACAATGTAGGAGGGATATACTGTATATATATATATATACATAAAATAGTAAAATATCACTGCTGTGATATCAGAGTAGCACCTCTTTATTAAGGTCATTGTAGACTGGTGGGTACAGTTTGAGGGTCTCTGGGAGAACCCTATCGGACGCTCTGGCTGCTGCTGTGCGCACAATGGTGTGAGATGAAACTGCCACTATGGCCATGTCTCCTTGTGTGTGTGAAGGTTTCTCCATAAGAACTTTCTGCTTCTTTGTTTCCTCTTCTTCCTCCATTTTCTAGAAAGAAATGCCCATGAAACAACTGTAAATCACATTTGCAGATGGCTCAGGCATACTTTCACACGATTATGGCTGCAGTGAGTTTATTTCTGTACCTGTAGTCTTTGTTTGAGCCTTTGGAGTCTGCTAGAATTATAACAGATCGTGGCTTCTATAAGTGGGCACATATCTGTCTCACAAACACTGTCATCCTTGTAATCACTTTCTTTTAATAATCTAAAAAACACAACACACATACGCACAAATGCAGTTTCAGTTGAATACTCATGCACATGGACACTGATTTATATGTTGTATGGGTATTACGTAACGGCCCAACCTCCTCAGATCCTCCTCAGGACTGATGTGTTTCTCCAGGGTGGACAGTAGGGCCAATGGGGATGGAGGACGATTCGGCAGCTTTATCTCCAGCTCCTCCAGCAGTGTCTCCCTCTGTAGGTCAGGCATGGAATGACATCCCTAAGAGGGTGGAAGGACAAATTGTGAAGCAGCATACTCTTTGAAAAGTTGCAATATGGGTTTAAAAAGACCTGGTCACCTTCATTCTGAACAACCGTGATTTGACTGGAACTCTGATCCTGCTCTTGTGTCGGTATACTGGCCATGCGGGCTGTGGAACCTGGACACATGCAAAGATACAGTGTCCTGATCTAATATCCTGAGTTAAAACCCATCACTTTAAAGGAATAGTTAAAAAAAATCCATCTATCTATCTATCTATCTATCTATCTATCTATCTATCTATCTATCTATCTATCTATCTATCTATCTATCTATCTATCCCTCCATCTATCTGTCCATCTATCCCTAAATGTATGTGTGCATCTTGCCGTACACCGTGTGTCTGTCTCATAGAAGATTGGCTTTGTGTGGCAGGGCAGGAGATCATACACATGTTGCAGATCCAGCTCCCCGATTTTCTCCTGAATCCTGGACACATAGAAACGTATTAATTAGACCTTACCGACTCTCTTTACAACACTCATGCACTCAAACGCACCTCCTCGAGGTCATCCTCCACAGCTTTTTCCCATGGTGTGTCCATCATGGACCTCTCCATGCAATCAGAGCATGTTTGTAGTGTCTTCTTCTGTGTAACAGTTCTTGTTCTGGCCTTCCGTGCAGCCTTGATTCCTGGGACAATCCTGCATCTTATGGAGCGAACATTCAAGCTGTAGATAAAAACAGACAAAATCTACAGTGAATAAGCAATGCCACACTATATGTCATCAAATTGGCTTTTTTATGGGATCAAAGCCTCTGTAATTTAGATAGAAAAAGTAGCTCTCACACTCTGGTACAGTCCACAGCGAGCTGAGCAGCATTCTCATAACAATGAAAACCAAATAAAAGGTCTAATTTAAAACAAACTTTTCAGCATTCATAGAACATTTAGGGTGCAAAAAAAAACCCTTTTCAGGTTTAAACCTGGTGCACATCAATGAATATGACCTGATTTCACAATTTTAACAAGTTTAAAATGACAATGCACCGGATTAAAAAAGCAGAGGCATGAATTAGTTTGTAGACTACAATCATTTTAATATCAAGAGAACAACTGGTTAATATATATATATATATATATATATATATATATATATATATATATATATATATATATATATATATATATAAATATTTATCGAATGTAACAAAGCGAATGAAAACTTCCACCGTTCCTCCCTTTCACCTGCACGCCAGAGCCCAAACAAGTTACGTTCCCCTGGAAACGCAGGTCACGCACAACGTCATTGCGCAAACTAGGAACATCCATTATGAATCACTTTTTAACTTTTTTTCTTTTCTTTTTCCTTATTTCGTTTAAATACTCTTAGAATTAATTTGAAACCATAACATCAAATACAGTCTTTATACTGCAAGCACATTAAAACAAATAAATAAACAAAACAAAACAAAGTATACCAGCTCATATGGTAATCTACAATCTATGCTAGTCTAATGCAGGTGTTTTTAATCTTTTAGATGCCACGGACCCATCCTAAAAGGATGTCTTTTGTAAACACCAAATTTATACAATGAAATAAAAATTATATTAGGCCTCTAATTCCCAAACGTGTTTATATTACAATATACAGTATAATATGAAATACATAATGTAAGTAAAATTTATATAATTTTACTATGATGAGGTAAATAATTGTATTAATAAAAATGATAAATAAAAGAATAAATAAATAGCCTAAATAAAACAATAACAACCCTGTCACTCCCTTACGTCACTTCGTTCCCATTGTGGTCACATGACGTCTCAAAAAGTCTCAACAGTCACAGAACCCACCTAGTGAGCAAATAAACGCATAGCAGTTTAAAGTCTAAACATTACAACAATTAATTAAACCTTCAGAATAGTCTTATGTTAAATTCGCAATTTTGTATTTCTGTAATTTGGCATATTTATCGAATGATTGATCACTGTAAATAAAGTATGCACTAATGGGATACTGACTTTAAAACAGCACTAACAGTCTAATACAAATAGTATAACTTTCTTATTTTGCCTAATGATTTGACCTATGGCACTTTCTTATTGTCAAATGCTAAACACTACAACACAGGGTCACATGTATGAAAAATTAAACGCACACCACTTCCGTTTACATTAGCCCCTGTCATCCGGAAGGGTGGTACCTGTTCTACTTCTGCAAATACGTTTTGTCGTCTCATGCTTGTAAAAAAACAACATGGACATGAGAGAGTCCTCCTTGAGAGCTGCGATCAGTCAGTCCACGGTCATTTGATCTGCTGTACCCGAGAGGACGAACCGACGCGGATTTGAACCTCACCTGATCTATATGAGCCCGTCAGGTAAACGCTGAACTGAGCCCGATTCAAAGTTAGGATACTTTTCATTGCAGGCAAGTGATTTTAGGGTTGTTTTACATTTGCAAAATGTACAGAGCATTGATTCTGGATGGTTTTGTCGTATAAAATGTGGTTTAAGAAGCTCTGGACGCGTGTTATGTTTGGACAGGTGGGAATTAAATGGGCGTTTTGGCAACATTGTGGTTTCTTGATAAATCGGCTCTATGTATCTTTTGTGTGTATTGGCATGTTACTAACTTTAAAAGCATAATATTAGTCAATATCTAACACTTATCTTTTGCTTGTACTTTGAAACCAAGACTATGAAAGTTTTATTTGCATACATTTGACCTCATTTCTAAAATCAATAAACAGTAAATAGGCTATATAAACAATAATGTGATTGAAACAAATGAAAAATAAACATATTTTAGGAATGAACGGACGTGACAATAAAATAAAATAATAATGTTACATTTATTTTTTAATTAAAATGTATGAAAAGAAAGTGGGTGACTAAACATTTAATGTTAGAATTCGTAAAAGTTTTAATAGAATTATCTCAATTTACTTTTAATGGTTTGCCTTAATTTAACTTAAATGTTGGGTAAATACTAAAAAAGCATGATAATAGTAATGGACGTGATACAAGTTACAACATAATCTGTTTTTCCACTGACACACATTGCTTTTAGCAAATTCTCATAACAAATAGGTTTTTGAAGGACATTATTAACCCTATTATATGCTCTAAAAGTGGAGAACTGGGTTTGTTACCCATAGAGATAACCATGCAATGGAGATTTAAAGGAACTTAACTGGAGAACACTGAACAGATTTTCTTAATTCAGGAACCTCACCTACTTCTCTATCCTAACCAAATCAAAATTACTCGGTTAATAATTGTTCCTCAGCAATTCATAATGGATGAATTTAGTAGTATTTTGAACTTCCTTTATAGAAGTTCATTATCAATATCGTTCAACACTCATTGAAAAAGCTCACATGAAGTCTCATGACTGTCAGTGTGTTTAATAAGAAATGGCCTTGAAAGTTTCACAGCCTCTTTTTCATTTCTGCCAGTTACACAGCTATTACATCAGCACCTTGGCATTTTCCCCCTTATAAAAGCAGACCGCGGTAATGGTGGCGTTCGATCTTGGCTGTTATTGTGCTCGGTCATGTTGTCGTGTGTTTACAGAGGTAACATGACCTCCCTGCTACTGAGCTTTTAAAAAACTAGCCTAAATACCACATCCCACATGCTTTCTGTTTTCCCACAAGCACCTGCTTTTATAGCAGCGGTTTACTTGGCAGAGGCCTGAAGGCTCACGTCTTGTCACATTTGTCACTGTGCAGCTTTTGTGCTAAATATTTATTCGACTTGTTGCCTTAAAATTGTCCTAATTGTGTACAATTTTTTTTACATCTCAGCATCTCTTTGGTTGTGCCAAGTTTGCAGATTTAACTTTTAATTATGTTCCTTTTTTCCGTTTTTTTTTTTTACCCCAGTGCTATAATTGCTGACCAAAATAAGTGTTCACATTACCACCACCTCCTCCGACCCCTTGTTCTCCAGCGCCATGAGTGGTCAACCACGGAGGATTCGTCTGAAGCCATGGTTGCTGGCACAGGTCAATTGTGATCTATTAATCGCATTGAAAACCTTTGAAAGATTGTTCACCCAAAAATTATAATCCTGGTATCATTTACTTACCCTCATGCCATTATAAAGCTGTATGACTTTCTTATGCGGGGCATAAAAAGCAGATTATTTTTTAATACAATTAAAGCGAATGATGACCAGGTAAAGCTCTACACGTGAAACAAAAATCACCATGCAAATAGTTCTAATGACTCTTATTATGCCATTTGCTTTTGTTCTCATGTCAGATGACCTGACTTTTTCTAAATATGTGCATAAGGCAAATTATACAAGTTCTATAGCAGAGGGTATGTTTTTCAGTGGATAATGACTAAAATTTTAGTCTTTTCCTCAGATGACATCAGAAACTGAATATAGGATAAAGTTTGATAGACTACTTTTATGACACCTATAATTTGTTTTGAAAGTGTCGATTTGCCATCTCTTTGAAAGTTCCTGAAATGTTGTTAAAATGACCCCACCTAAATGGTGATTTTTAACTTAAAAGTCTTTGGTCACTATGTTATGCAAATTTGTGAGGTGGGTAAATGAAAATATCGGTCATAGAAGAGTTTTAACCAACAAAGAGATTCATAAAACCACACTGGGGATGTAGCATAACCCTGTTTCAAACACTTGATATCATCTTTACCTCGTCATCAATGCTTCAAACAGATTGGAAAGGTATCAGTGCCCGGCCACCACTTTGCTTTCACCCATCCAGTACTTCCAGATATCAGCATCTAAAATGATAGAAGGAACATCATTTGAAATATTGACATCCTGAGCAAGTTCTGCATTTAGTAAAGTAAACATTTCTCACTCCACCAGATTAACAGTGGGAAATACCCAGGACTGCACTGGCTCAATCAAGAGCGCAGACTGTTCCGGATCCCATGGGAGACACGCCACCCGTCATATGCCTACCCTGGAAGAGGAGAACACTATTTTTAAGGTGAATCATATGGTTTTGGCATCACTCGTGCTGTTTATAACCCATTTTGTGGATGTTACAATAGTTTTTACCCATAATATGAGCTTAGTTTCAACACCAACCCATGATGCTGAGGTTACATGCTTTATCACAACTTTTATTCTGTTCTAAGTAAGGGCTCAAATTGTGGGCTGCTTTAGAGTTTCAATATGCTGAAATATCTAAGTAGTTTCACTTTTCAGAATGTATTACTTGCAATAGCAGAAAATGATTGAATTGTGAACCGCTTTCCTCACATGATTTTAAAAACAATGTCTATTGCAGAACATTGAACCATAAAATGTCTGTATTTACAAGTTCTAGTGATGTGTTCAGTACTTTAGAAACCACTTTTTTTGAGAACTAAAAATGGAGTTTCAATTCCACTTGACTTAACTGCAGCAAGATTTTAAGAGGAAGTCATGAAAAGTTTAGAGCCTTGAGGTTAAAGATAGAGAGTTAGCAAAAAATTGAGTTTTTGTGGTGGTTTTGTTGTGTCTTTATGCATAGTGTATTAACAAACTACACAATTAGCATGCATATGCTTTAAAATAAACAAATTTAGTAAAAAATATTGTTGACTCATACTGCACTATGCAGATTTTTCCCAATCAAATGCTAGAATAGTAATTACACTCAAAATGGACTGTAACTTAACTTAAGACCCATTTGCCTGGTTTTACAGACAACGTTTAAGCCTAGTCCAAGACTATAATACATGATTGAGCTGTTTTAACTGAAAGCAGCTTGCACGGACTGACTTATCTTAAAATATGATAGTGCCATTGTTTTGTCTCAAGATGCACACCAGTAATGTATTACATTTTATAAAAGCTATTTAAATACCCTAATTTAACCAAGGCCTAATCTAAGCCCTGTCTGTGAAATCAAGCCATTGTCTATTTAAAAACAGAAAGGGACAAGACATGTCTAGACATTTCCCACAAGCATCTCTTCATTCACTCATTTTGCTATGCAGGCTTGGGCTTTGGAAACAGGCAAGTACCAGGAAGGAGTAGATGAGCCAGATCCAGCAAAATGGAAGGCTAACCTCCGCTGTGCACTTAACAAAAGCCGAGAGTTCGGACTCCACTATGATGGCACTAAGGACACCCCCGTCCAGCCTTATAAGATCTATGAGGTGTGCGACCAGTCAGTCAATGGAGGTAAAGACCTGGAACGCATGCCTAGTCGGTGAGGGATAAAAAAAATGGATGAGCCAATAAATCTCTTCTTTTGTTGATTTTAGATGCTGGAGAGGATGAGGAAGAGGAGGTAAGTGCTGAAGAGCATGTAGCATGATGAAATAAATGGTAAAATCAACCTGATTTTTGCCACTTTCTTCATATAGAAATTAAACATTTTTTCCCATTTCATTTCAGCTGCAAAACTTTGTAAAACTCTCCATTGGTAAGCATTTGTTCAAAGTAGATGTCATTTGGAAGAAAAATTGAATCTATAACTAAAAAATATAATTATATTTTCCGATAGACCCTTCAAGCTACTCGGCATATCCTCCTAGAGTTGACGTTCCGTTCACATCTTCTGATGGCTATAATACTGCCCACCACAACCCTCAAATGAACCTTTTAGGAGAAATGATCCATAATAACCCCAACGGAGGTGCTCCTATGACCACTCATCATGCCCAGCCCGGCACAGGACCCCCTGAATTTTCCAGTCACAGTGCAATTAAAGTTGAGCAGGGATCATATCCCATTCATGGTGGAGGACTCTCGAATGGTATGGAAATGGGGTCTGGAGTCATTCCGACTCCTGCTCTCCAGGATGTAGTCTCTCATTCTGTTGGCCCTCCAAACATAGTGGACACCCCAATGCAAGAGGTGCCATCTCAAGCGGAGAACCAGGTTCATCCCTGCATCTCAGAGCTGCTGAGCAGTCCACACATGTTGCCCTGTAAGCCTCTAATGCCTTGTTATTCTGGATTAATGTTGCAATTTATGATGAAGACATACCTAAATCTCAGAAAAAGTCTCAGTCCCACCCTCTTATTTTGAGTAATGCACAACATAAGGTGCACACCTTGGCTGTATTATCAAAATTTAATTTGTTAGACTGAGAATCTTTTATTTAAGAAACAGTTCATCCAAAAATGTTTGGTCTATCATACACCATGTCGTTCTAAATACCACAAAAGGAGAATTTTGGCTGGATGTTCATACTGCTCTTTTCCATACAATGAAAGTTAATGGTCAAAATTCCATAAAGTCAATTATATTATGCATATTATGTGCATTTTCAATGTTGGCATACCATGATTGGTTACAATGATGTTTGATGTCAAACTTGGCCTAACAACCAGATACAAAAAGGTTTGTTAAATTTGTGAGCTGTTAAGAAAATTATCAGTGATTTAATATAAAGACTTGGAAGTCATACAGACCACTTTTACAATTACCTTTGTATTTTATATGCTCTTTATTGCTATAAATTTGTATGTATGGAAAGAGCAGCATCAACCTTCTTCTAAACACATTTTGCATTCCACAAAAGAAAACCAAGAAGTGAATGATAAGTAATTGGTCATTCTCTTTTTCTTTTCTAGTAACTGACCTGGACATCAAGTTCCAGTACAGGGGTCGGACAGCTGGTTCTTTGACCGTCAGTAACCCTCAGGGTTGTAGACTTTACTACGGTAACCTGGCACCCACACCAGAGCAAGTGGAGCTGTTCGGTCCAGTCACTCTTCAGCAGGTACTGTTTCCAGGATCCGCTGAGATCCCGAAACGAAAAGCAGAGGTTCTACACCGATCATCTGCTGGATGTGATGGACCGAGGGCTGATTTTGGAGATCAGGGGACAGGATATCTATGCCATCAGGTTGTGCCAGTGTAAAGTCTTCTGGTCTGGGCCAGGTGTGCCTGAGCAGGGGCCGCCCAATCCAATGGAAAGAGAGATGAAGATCAGGGTCTTCAGTCTGAACAACTTCCTGCAATGTAAGAGGAACCAGTTTTTCAATGAGCATGATGTCAAATGTATTGTGACTGCATTACAGCAATAACAAACAATTGAGTATATATACATTCCAACCCAATGTTACAATTGTCAACCTCTGGATTTTATTTGAGCCTCAAGTTTTAGAGTTTGGAAGAATCATAGTGGAAGTAATTTTGACACATTGTATGTACTGTTGAATAGCTATAAAATTGATGCATGTAACATTGAGGCGACAAAACATTTACATTCATTCTCTGTGGTAGCATAGATTGACAAAATATACAAACTGCCAATTTTCAACACCCTTTTTTCTTCATTTTGTTGCATTTGTGCTACCGAAGCTTCCTGTCTTTGGTGGGAAGTGAAAGACAAAACACGAAATTGCCCAACTCCATTTAATTCACAATGTAAAAATCACTTCCAAACTCATGCATGACTCATTTGTTATTTTGATATATCATGTGATAATTTAGTAATTTTTCCCCTCAGGTCTCATTTCTTATCAGAAAGGGGAGGCACCAACTCCACCACCCTTTGAGATCTACTTCTGCTTCGGTGAGGACTGGCCAGACAGAAAGCCCAAGGAGAAAAAGCTTATCATTGTCCAGGTGTGAAAATGAAATCCATGTTTGTTGGTTTAATTTGGAGTTTGAAGACGCTAGTCATTTATTTCTGCAGGAAGGTGTACAAGGCCGTGCTGTATTGTCGAATTGAGTTGTTGGCGCTGATGTATGGCATTGTATTTACAAAATAGCATGGCTATAACTAGATAAACAGGTTTCACATCATATGTTGTACTATAATGTATTGTGTAGAAGCCAATCAGCATCCATTTAAACCTAGCAAACCATGCTATATTGCTAAATAGATGTTGTACTCACAATTTACCAAAGCTCTGAACTAGGTGAACAGAAGTTTCACATCATAGGTGTTTTATGTTTTACCCAATCACCATCCTGGGGTGCGTTTCCGAAAGCATCGTTGGCCAACTATGGTCGCGATTTCCATTGAACTCTATTGGTAACGACGGAACTTGCGACCATAGTTGGCTAACGATGCTTTCGGGAAACACACCCCAGGATTTGAGCATAGTTTTATAATTTAACATTCGTCAAACTCAGCAAACCATTATATATTGCTAAATTGTGCAGCATTTTTCACAATTTAGCAGATGCTTCACATCATAGCTGTTATTTTAGTGTATTTAAGCCAATCGACATGGTCATAGCTGCTATTATGTAGTGTCTATTAACCAATCAGCATCCAGAACCACAAGTGTTTTTTATAACTTAACAATCGTCAAACCTAGCATAGCAATTTCCACAAATAAACAGCATCTGCTCTTACTGAAAGTTTATGCTGTCATTTTCTTTCCTAGGTTGTTCCAGTTGTTGCAAGAATCCTTACCGAATGTTTTCAGGTGAGCTTTCGTGGTCTACAGACAGCATTCGGTTGCAGAATCTTCTAACCCCGACTTGAAAGACCAGACGGTGGAGCAGTTCAAAGAGCTCCATAGACTGTTGCAGAGTCAAAACACACATCCCACCTGGACTCAGAACATCCACTAACTGAAAGACGACCCATGTTTCCATTACCTTCACCATCTTGTTCATTGCCTGCTGAAAATTGGAGGTCCTTTCTAGCACTGGAGTTTCTAGTGGCCCTCACCATTGGACTAGACCTCTTGACTTTTTTTTTCTCTATATTTTTTGTTTTGTTCTTTCCTATGTATTGGTTAACTTGTCTTTTAAAATGTTAGATTTCAATAAATACCATTGCAGTATTTTAAATGGTTGCTGGCATGATCAGGTTACCACTGTATGATTCACCAAATGAACAGTTGAGCGTCTACTTGACGTTAGCATAAACTGACTCTATTAAACCCTTAAATAAGCTGTCACTCATAGATTTAAGACTGAAATTTCATGCAAACTTTACGAGAGCAGGCAGATAACATCTGCTGACCTCATCCTATAAGGTCTGTGCCAGTAACATGAACCTGTCGGACTTGAACGGATGTGACTACATGCACTCGTTCAGCAAATGGGAACACAGGAGGAGATGACCTGAGGGTTTACACGTGCAGTTGTGAGCAACACATGATTATAGGGCCTTAGACAATCAGAAGAGGGTTCAGTTTACTCGGGTCCTGTTTTCTGAGTCACAATGTAAGTTTCTTAAAATTAAACCTGGTCAAACTGGTTCCTAGAGCTGCAGAAAGAGTGAAAATCAGTTCTCAAAACACACAAGTGGATCTGAAAACGAGACGAAGATTAGTTTGTTCTCTCACAGATGTTGGATTCTTATTTGCCCAATCGGCCGGACACGCTCCTAAGATGATCTCAGAGTCTCTTGAGATATGCCAACATATTAAAAGAACAAAAAAAAAAAAAAAAAGCACCTGCCAGTCAGTCCCTCCATAATTTACAGCATAACCTGTACGATACAAATCCCAGCCAACTTTAAAAAGATCAAGGGCGACACCAACTCTCCCAAGATACTCCCCTTTGCAAATGTCCCACAGGCGCAGGCTGCTGCTGTGACAATCTTTAGTTTGGTAATCATTTGTATGGCACTGGCAGCGAAGCCTTGTCTTGATCTCTAAACACACGTCCATGAAAATAAATCTCCATTTTGTTTTTAAAAACGTACAAGTCTTTTTTTTTTTAACGATGCATTATGATTTGCAACCAGGCACATCCTTATTTGTTTTTGTTTTTTTTGTTTTATGTTTTTTTGATGGATCCCCAAAAATCCGAACTGATGCAGACGTTGAAATGGGTGTATACGTTTCAATGTCCATTTGATGGCCCACCCCCTCTCAAGACGACAATGTCCCTTCCGAAACCTCCCTCTCTCGCTGCAGCTGGCATCGGTGTGCTTGGAGGGGTAAAAGGGAGGGATGGGGCTGCGATCTTGAGACACCCACAAGGCAATTTGCTTTTCCTGAAACCCTGCCACTCCAAAGCTCCAAACCAATAGGTTGGCTTTCCATGGTGCCAAGTCCCACAAATCCTTCATGCAAGAGTTCCCTTTCAGTTTATCAACAGTGGTCATCATGGCTCCTTTGCCACTTCCTCCAAATGTTAGCAAAACAAAAAAAAATCTGACCTGCAGAGGAAAAGATTTTATAACAACTTTATAATTTACAGGGTTCCCACAACTGACCCAGTGTTTTGTGATGTAAAATCCAGGCCTGATTGTATACATGTCCATTTAAAATGTAGATCATTTACAAACATAAGAATGAGATGTCTAATTTAGAAATGTATTTCAAAAAAGAAAAATCTTAAATTAATTGCTTTATTATTTAGAGAAGTAAATGTATTTTATTTCCATAAGAAAAAAAAAATCCCTGTTGCACAATGAAACAGATTTAATCATCATTTAGATTTAGTAAATATATTTATTTTCCAGAAAATATGTCCCTGTTGCACAATGGGACAAATTATTTTAATATGTTTCTCTCACCTGGTCTTGCAGCATCAGCAGGTAAAAGACAGCTATCGGTACAGCCTTGTAAACTCTCTTATCGCCCAACAAACCTGTTTACATTCCTCTGCACTGGGGTAGAGAGAACAAATTAGCATCAATTTTAAACAAACTACTTGAACAATAAGTTGGTCTATTACTAATCACAGAGCAAACACGCCGACAGGATGGGCGAGCAGAGCAACGACACTGCATCAAGTCTGGCGTGGTTTGGACTTTCCGTGAAAGGCTGTGACTTCATTCTGCACTGTACAGAATATGCTATTCGCATTGTGCATGACACCACGCTGGGCACGCTCCTCGTTTCTAGGTCAAGACTTGCTGAAGTATGAGATTATGGGTACTTGTTTCAGGCTTGACAATGCCAGAGCTACCTCAGGGAAAACCAGAATGTGCACCAGCTGGGCAATACCTCAAAGACTTTGACCTGTAATCTATCTCACTCATGAGCACTATTACTTTTTATTGTGGACAAAAGGACTTTTTAATTAGGGAGCAGGCCAATTGCTTCGGGAGTGTAGGGAAATTATCCTAATGGCAGTGCTGTTAACGAAGGCTCAGACAAACTCACCTTGTGACCTGCTTATGGGAAGTCTGTGAGCTGCTTGTGTGTGACTGCATACAGCGCCTCCTGCTGTTTCTTTTGGAAGACCCTTACAGTGCGGTTTACCAGCCAGCGACAAAACGTCTAGACACAAATAAACGTTTAAAGTCTTTTAAAAGTAGAAAAACATCTTGTGGTTGCTCACAACATTAAAATAATACAATTAAAAAGAAAAATGTCTTGTAAATGTGCAAAAAAATATCATTGTGGGTGATGAGAAAAGCACTGATAAACTTAAAATTAGACTAAATAATAAAATCTAAATACACTTAAAATAAGCTTTTTAATAATAATAAAAAATTTAAAAACTATTTAAATATAAGACCTCCTGTCTGCTTGAATGCAATGCAAGTCACTTTACATAAACGCATCTACCAAATTAAATGTAAATTATAAATCTGTATTTGAGCATCTGTTCAAAAAGGTTGAAAACATACCGGCCGATCAAAGAGCATGATCTACCCGAGTACCTCCGCCACATCAGGCAGAGTGTAAGGCGGCAGGCAGAAACAGCAGGTGTTGATCAGCTGAGTCACTAGCTGCAGCCCGTGCTGCTCCATCGCCTGGCCAATCAGACGCTTTCGCACCTCAAAGTCATCCTCATGCTGAGGAGAGGAGAGGAAATCAGCTATGTGCAATGAATGAACAGGATAGACAACGTAATAAAAGTTTTCTCGATTTGTTCGAACGTGCCACTTACGTCATTGGAGACCCCTGTGTGAATAAGGTCTCTGATGAACTTCATTACGCTGCAGTTGGCATCTCGATGGTCCAGGGTGGTGAGCAGCGATGGCACACTGGATGATGTGGATGATAATATTGCTGCTCAGCAGACGAGTGACTGGACTACGCTGGACAAATCTGAAATAATGAGAGAAAAATGGTGCATTTTTTAAAGTGTCAAGTCACTTATTTTGGGCCTTGCTTTATCATTTCAGGGTTGCTTTGTCAGCACATGTACAAAAACACAAAACTGGTACCTTGTGGCGAGTCTAAATAGATCATCCACTGTGTCCGGGTGATTGCGCAAGTCCGTTAGGCTGTTCTAACAGCTGGAAAGTCGGCATACAGAGAGCCTGCAAGGGTGAGAGATGGAGCCACTGATCAGTAACACCGAGACGTAACACTCATTGCAGCACAAGACGTAAAATAAGAACAGCATTGTATCTGCGCAGTCATGACTTCTTTGTCCCTTTCATCCTTTTTGCTTTATTATTGTGCACTGACTTGCTTGCTAAACTGAGCAGCCAATCAGAGATCTCTTCGCACCGACGGCCAGACATGTTAAATTGGCGCAAAAAAAACGGTGCGGACACACAGGAAAAAACTAAGTCGGTCGATGCTCAGAAACAGCCTGATGGCTTATAGGTTGTTAGACTGGAATGGAGTATGTTTGTGTGTGCGTTACCTGTAGCATATCCAAAAGGCCTTGTCTACATCCTTCCTCCATGCCATACTCGTCCACTAGAATACTGCCCAGGTATAGGAAACAGGAGTGAGGGTACACCTGGTACACGCTCACCATCTAAAACACACACACACACACAAAAACCTTTTAGACCTATACCAGCTCTATTTTCCAAAAAACACAGATACAGATCAGAGGACATTCAGTTTCAGGGCCCAAACACACCTGGGTAACGAGTGGCTGTAATAGGGAAGCAGAGCCTTTCCAACGCAACGCACTGCAAATCTCAGGCAGCGGCAGCAGCGCTCCACTATCCGGTTATCACCCTGATGGGCGTTCTAACGTCTCTGACAACACCGGCCAGATCTACAAAAAAAGAACAGAGATGAGGATCAGCAAGAAACTGCTATAAAGACAGACGTAAATAATGTGTCAGTTAACGCACATGTAAGGGTACCTCTTGAATGACTTTCTGGCAGGGGTGTGTTTGTCCATTCTCTACTATGGGGTTTGTGTGTCTAATGGAAAAAACAAAACAAAAAACTTGTTTGAGATATTTTCAAAAGAAAAATAACATTTAAGAGAACTAAATTGATTGTTATTCATTAATGCTATTATGATTAAGACACTTATCTTCACAGTAACATCGATGCACAGAAAAATTGTGCCAATTCAGAGGAAGAAAATATGTAGAATTCAGATGCCACACCATTTAATATCTTTTGACATGTATACTTTTTACATATATACCAAGTATCTGCAACAAAAGGCTAATTCTATGCTTGATTTTATAATTTTCTGAAGTCCCAAAGCCATGATACAAGGATTATTTTTGTTTAACACCATGACAGCTTCTATGGCTTCATTTTTCATGGCAAAATCCAGGTTTAAATATTAAAATGAATAGTAAAAATAAACTAATAAATAAACAAAAATAAGACAAACCAATCAAACAAATAAATCTTTGTACATCTAATTCATAGATTAAACAACTAAAAACCTTAAATTTGGCATTTTTCGGTGCTATCGGTGCACCGCCTCTCAGAGAATCGCATTCCCATTTTGTTTGCAATGCCCTACTTCCAATGATCCAATCAATTCCCGAAGGATCGAAATCAAGCCCTGCCCTACATTTTTTTTCATCACGTCACGTCAGGAAAAAAATGACACTCAATTCCGTTTCACGCAGACTTTAAAAAGGTACACTGTGTAAAATTCAGTTTTTGTCAAACAGTGACCCCTAGAGTCGCTTTGGAGTACTTGTACTGTCATAAATAATGAGTGGAAATAAGGTGTGGCCCCTTTAAGAGCTGTGCTCGCCGGGTTATTTCTGTTTGATGCTCATTCTTATCCTATTTTAAGTGAAAGCCTGACCGAGTTAAATTCTTATCCGGTTCTCACGAGGTCAGTTTCTCAGTTTCTTTTCCTTGACTCCTCAGAGCCTGTGGTCACGTGACGGCTCTGTAAGCGATACGCTCTCCAGGCATTCTCCATGTCACATGACCTTGCCAAAGACGGTGCATCTTCTCCAAACTTACATGGAGGGCAGCCCTGCTCTGTCCATTGATAGTGTTAAGCGCTATATATTGGCCTGAGGAATCATTTAAAATAACTTGATGCGTCAACTTGTTTGGCCACAAGTTAGTTACCGATACATAATAATTTTCAATAGGAAACAACAATTTTCTCAGAGGACTAAAAAGTCACAATCCATTAAAACATTTCACAAACAGTGTGTTCTGGCATAAAGCGCATTGCTGGAGAGGTTGAGAGTCTAACCTGAAGATAACAGCCAGTCTGTCCAGCCACACGGTGGGTCTGATGACTTCCCACTGCTGGAGTCCTGAGCCAGCAGCTGGACACAAAGACAACACATTACTTTGAGTTAAACACACAGTAAGTAAACATACAGACCAGTGTCACGAGCATCTAACCTTCTTCAGTGCCATGACCTGAACTGCACATAAATCGCTCAGACACTCCGCGATCTTCTCCAGGGGAGTCGGGCCAACACCAGCGCCGTGCCTGCAGTAAACCAATCATACCACTTAAAACCAGCCATACAAGGGCATAACTAAGACCAACAGAAATGTGAACCGAGTAGACCAGCTAACCATCTTACAATCCATCAAGGAATAACACATAACTACAATTAACATCTCTAAAGTGTAAAAGGGCACCTCACCTTTCAGCAGGCCAACGGCAGCATCCGTCGACAGGGCAAAGGAGTCGAGAGACCGGGCGATGTCCAGCAGGCCCTGGAAGTGCTGCGCCATGTGATCTCGACACACCGAGCAGATGTTGTGAATGGCTTTGGCTGCCACAGAGGCCAACGGCTTCTCCCGCAAACCCTTCATCAGGAAGTTCAAAACAGGATCTGCCAACCCAATACATACATCATTAACACACAGAGAGAAACAGAACATCCTGCAGAAGACGATCATCTGGACTCTTTGTGACAGTCACCTAACATGGAAGGGTTCCTGTCGATCACTTCGCTCATTTCTCCAACCAGCTCAATGCTGGTGTACCGGACAGCAAGATGGACAGTCTCAGGAAGCAATACTATCTGCTCCAGCACCTCCGTTAGGGTGGGATTGTTTTCACTAGAAACGAGCAAAGGGAGACATTTTAGCGTTACAAACACTAACACTAAGCGTCATGTAATACAGAACAACCAGTTTTGGAAAAAGTGTTTTGGACAAATGACTAGGGCTAGGGAAAATACAGATTTCATGATTAACTGCAATCTTCATTTGACAGATCCTGCAAGTTAATGGCTTTCTAGTTAGTTGTCTTCAAGAGATGCACACAAAAACAAACATTTGACTTAAGATTCACAAAAGATTCTTATGAACCGGTTCTATTCAGGAACAAATGATTCATGATTCATGAACAAATGATTCAAGGAACTGTTCTTTAAAAATTCATCAAAACAGCACAACCAGTATAGCCTGATTACTGAAACAAAAGACTGAGCAGATTCTTTACAATAACTCAAAGACAACTTACTTGAATCTTATCAAATAAAAATCAAATGGAGAGTTTGTGAATCAGGATCTAAATTAATCAGAAAATCTGTATCAATTCAATTCCCAGCCCTACAAGAATTTATATTATTATGCAACGTCAGTTAGGTCACATTTTAGCTTTAAAACAGTACACGATGATATAGATATATATATATATAATGTGCCAATATGTAACTTAACGCTTGCGGTTTAAGGACTACACCAGTCGCAGGAAAATGAAGCTGCCGAGTCATGACTGAAAGTGATACTCACGGATCGACACTCTTAGCTATGGAAGCCATGATAAACAGAACAGCCTCGGTTACTTCCCATGGGGGTTTCCCTCCCTCAGAGTCGAATACAGCTGACGAGAGGACACAAAGTGTTTAGAAAAAGAATAGTTAACTTCTTACTTTGAAGATTCTCTCTCGTTTCTCAGGAAACCATGCTTAATCATACAATCACTTTGGGTTATTTTTTTGAAAACATTTTCACTTCATGTTTCTATTCTTGAAACTATAAATTCTACCTGTGAGAAACACTCCATGGAGCCGACTAGGAAAATCACATCTTTCACAAGATCAGACACTCTCATCCTGAACTCCCCAAAATCATCCGTGTCCTCTGGGACTCCCTCCTGTACAGGAAACACAAAATAAGAAATTAAGTCAAAAAGCTGGAAATCGTAAACCTCATAATTTTTATTGCACATGCTAGAAGCCATCAGCCAAGTTTTCATCCACTGGAATATGCGTTAAAAACGATGACGAAATTTTGGACTATTTATCATTTAAGGCTTCATCCTTTTGAAAAAAAGTATTATACATTATTACACTGTATATGTATATAAAATTATTTTTATTAATAAGTATTGTGTCTGTACTTCTTATAAAGACATTCAAAAATGGGTGCAGTTTTGTATTATATCACTAAACCTTTTTTTGGATGGAAACCTGGCTAATGAATGGTATGATTCTTCCCCAAGAAGTAAGCGAGACATGTGGAAAGAGAAGAATGCTCACATGGTCTGGGTCAAGTTGGCAGTGGCGGGCGAGACTGTGAAGTAGCCTCTGTATGAACGGTCTGAACACTCTGTGTAGTGCTGGATCATTCATCTTGTAAAGATGCTCTCCCAGACGGTACCAGAAGTTGAACGAGATCTCAACCACCTGTTGAAGGACACATATACATGCTCACCTGTCATTATGGGTGCAGACGATTGAATACCTGTCAGCCTTCACACTCACCTCATACTGGGGATGTCCAGCACAAATAAGCAGCATCTCTAACGTGCGTAGATCTCCCATGCCCTGGCCAGGAGTCCTTACTGTCATCTCCAAAAACGTCTCGCACAATTCAGTAAAGATTCGGCAGTAATTTAGCACCCTGTGGTGGAACAAAAAAGAAGGCAAGATCCAAAACCATCCCAAATCTAGTGAGCTTCTTACATCAGGAGCATGAATACACTGCTTATAGTGAGGCTTAGTGAGGTTTCTTTCAATGAGAAGAAACGCTAGTAATGCATTGTTTAATTTAAAAAAAAAATCTATCATGGAAGCAGCGAGAGAAATGTTTTTTTATCAAAAACATTTCCTTACCAAATAATTTTGATTAAAAAAAATAGTTTTAATTTTATAATTCACATAATATTTGTGTGCTATTTATTTTCATGTTTAGAGTATTGCGTAGTATGAGCTTTTAGCATAGCAACATGCTAACATAAAACTATTGAAATCAATTTCAAGACAGGTCTTGGGTTTCAAGTATTGTGCAATTTGAACTTTTAGCATAGCAAAATGCCAACCACAAACTTTTGAAATCAACTTTGTTGAATCTTCCATTTAAGGAATTTAGCAATGAGATTTTAACATATCAACCGACTAACATAAAACTATAAATATATACATACATAAAAATAAATCAATAGTGAGTCAACGTTGCGTACTTAAGTATTGCACTTTTGGGGCTTAAGATGCATCAAACTCCATTGAAATCAATTGAGAGTCAACTCTCCACTTTAGTATTTAGCTCATTTGAATATTTAGCATATCAACATCTTAATGTCAAACTATATTCAAATCAATTAAGTAGAATCCTCCATTTAGTAACATCAACTCTATTGAAATTAATTGTGAGTCTCCAGTAGGCTTTGCATGACAAGCGCCATTTGTTTTAGCTATTCATGTACACCATTCAAATTGTCACATAACAAATCAAAATACTGCCTCATAAGACATCCATGTAGGCAGCATGCAGCTCACTGGGTATGGGAACAGTGCCACTGTATTAGAGGTCAGCATGAACTGCATACATGGATCATAAACTATGCCACACGTACTTGTCGAGGTCCTCTCGGGCTACGGCCATGTGGTAGGCCGTTTCTAGGGTAAGGACTCCCTGGAAGAGCTGCATGGCCAGGGGCATGTTAATGGCCACGTTCTCAATCGCGTACAGCGCTGAACACACGCAGTCTGACGCCGCCTCGTGCAGGTTTGTAGACGTCTCATCCCTCTGCTGCAATTAGAGAGGGAGAAAAGATTAAATATAAGAAAAAAATGGGAGAACAGAACAAAATTTCAGATTTAATTTGCTGATCTCACCAGCACTTGGAAGAGAATCATCAGCAGTTGATTGTTGGCCATGAAGTTGTTGTCCAGCACTCCTAAATTAAACCAGCTCCCCAAACATCGGAATATCTTGATAAGCATCTTCTCGTTATGTCCGCACTTTCGCACATGACACCTGATCATGGAAATGCAACATTAGCCAAGCTTGGTTTAGAATCAAAAAATCACGCATTTAAATCAAGGGTGTCCAATCCTGCTCTTCAAGGGCCACTGTCCAGCAGAGTTTAGCTCAAACCCTAATTTAACACACCAGAACTAGAAAATCAAGGTCCTACTAGGCATATTGGAAACTTATAACTTGGCAAGTTATATCTAAACTCTGCAGGACAGTGACCCACCAGGACCGAGTCTGATTTAAATGCTTATGCAATATCTAAATCGCTAAAGTGATTTGCATGGAGGGAATGATAGCACAGAACAATGGTTGGGCATTATTAAAGGATAATAAAGTAAAAGCGACACATGAAGGGCCTGTAGAGGAAATGTTTGTATTCCCTGCAATTGTATTACTGCTAATTTAAGAAAAGTATAGATGAGCTTGGCTTTTTGCTAACAGCTAAACTGGAGGGATGATGACGATTCACCTGTCTTGCATCAGCACCATTTGGTTATGAACCGACAGGTAAGGAGTCTTGTTTAGGTTGGGATATGGACAATAAATAATAGAAACTGAATAGAATAATGTCTGCACCAGAAGAGTGACCACTGTGGAAGAGTAGTAGGCCAGATCTTCAATGATCTCGGTCCGTCGATTAGCTCCGATCCTCAGAGAGCGGCTGTGCACCTCCTCCGGCAGAACCGTGAGTATCTCAATCAGGAAAGGCATAGAGGACACGTCATTATTGTACCTGGAAGGAGTAAAATCAAGCATTGGGTAGATGATAAAATGTCAAGGTGTGTCAATGAAGAACTATCAAGTCAGTGCTATAAAATTAACTTTACAGACAAGCAAATCTAATTCAGGTTCAGTAGAAGATTCTTACTTTTCTATGAGGGTGTGAACACAGCCTTTCCACGAGGCCATCTGAAGAGCCAGATCTGCGATTGCCAATGCAAGCTGGGGGAGAGAATGACATCAGAGTACCAGCGTCACTTTCTTAACAGCTCTCAATATGCAACACTGCAGTGTAGTCGCGATCGACGGTCCCCATCAACACCTCACACTGCATTTTCAATATACACTCATTAACAGCAGATGTGTAAGGTCCTCTGCACTGACAGGATGCACTGTTACCTGTGTGACGATAATGGGAGACAGGTCTTTGAGGTTCTGGATGTGAGTCAGGAGTGAATCTCTCAGTGAGGTGTGGGTCTCTGGGGGAAGCTCATAGAACGCAGTCTGGATCTTCATCTTCATCGTCTGGGCTGCGAAGTAACACGATTCCACGTCCTGCTTCAGCTGCAGGAGCTGATCCGAGATCTCCCAGGCGTACATCTGAAAGGTTCAGGACAGAAAAACAACTTCAATGAGGAGGTGCCAATAACATCTGATGCTTTGACCATTATGAGACTATCGCCACCCTCTTCTGTTTTAGGATTTTTATTGACTAAATACTGCTAGAAATTATCACTTTAGATCAATAGCCTTGAATAACCTGCATTAACTCATTTTATATAATCAGCATTATATTAGCGACCCCACTCTCTTGATAGTAATATGACCACTGAGTATCAACTTATACCTGTTGTATTTTGCATAAACAAGTGAAAGCAAAACTTAAACATCAGATGCGTCACAAGATTCACATTACTAATGCAAATATATCGAAACATCAGGAACCAGGAACTCATGTGTAACCCCATAAAATAAAACCTGAAGAGACATGGTCTTGGTAGATCAGCATGAGTGAGGAGCAGGACAATCAACTTAGTCAAAAAAATTTCAATTCTGTCATTACTTATTCACCTTCATGTCGTTAAAAACCTGCGTCTTTGGAACACAAATTACCTTTTTGATGAAATCTGAAAGCTTTGTCCCTCCATTGACACTCAACTACCACTTTGACGCTTTAAAAAGTTCATAAAGAGATCATAAAATGAATCCATGTCATATGATTTGATCCGTTTAGTAAAAATGTTCTGAAAAGAATGATCAATTTATATGATGAACAGATTAAATTTAGGCCTTTAGTCACTTTATTAATCAACTTGTGATCAAGCATGTTCGTTTACGTGCGAGAATCAATGAGGTTAATTCTTGTGTTTCGCAGCCTCATGCATCAAGCAAGCTTCTGATTGTTCGCTTATCAATGTGAATTAAATTTGTTTGCCATAAAAGACGATCAAGTCTCTTGAAATAAAAATTGACTAACCGCTCAATTCATATGAATTAGTTTCACAATCTCTTTATGAACTGTTGCCGTCAATGAAGGGACAGAAATCACACACATATCATCAAAAAGATGTTCAGGAGAAAGTTTTACGGGTTTGGAATGACATGAGGACGAGAATTAATGACATCATTTATTTGGGGGTGAACTATCCCACTAAGTGTCAAGGTAAAGCTATACCATTCATTCTATTGACATCATAATAACGTGCTACATATTGCAGGAAAAGCTGATTCTTACAGAATTATGAGGTAATTTAGTCTTGTGTCTTTCTTCTGCAAAAAAGCAACATAAGTCTTGCAAAATCTTACTCACTGGTTTGTGGTTTGTAATTTTGACACCTTTCATTTGCTGAGGCGGAACTAAGTAAAGAACCAGTCACCCAAAGCAGAAAGGGTGAAACGGCAAACTAATGGTGTTTAATGCTGCATAGAGGTGGCATATATGCATATATAATGAAATTGCATTATTGATATATCATTATACAGTTAATATAGATTTAAACCAGTCTGTCTTATGATGCACAGAAATGTTCTAGAATAGATAACAAATTCAGTTTGAATTAATCCTACCATGGGCATTTGGGACTAGCAAAAAAAAGCTACTTGTTGGTCATTCCTGTTAATGAGGTGTTCAAGCTGGTTTCTAGAACATGGTCAACTAGCTAATGCCCAGCTACAAACTCGCCACCGTGTTCAAAACACAACTATCAGGTTTCTAACAGGGCAGTCTAGGTGATAAACTTGATTTCCGCAAGTTATTATGTTTAAAATAACTATTTCCGTGAAACTTGCTGCTTAAATCCACCCATAACTCGACCATCCAACCACAGTCAAGCTAGATGGATTTAGCAATGGATACAAATAAACCCCCACAAGCCCAAACACATGTGACCACCTCCACTTCCCAACACAGCAAATGTTGATGTTTTAAAAAGCTTAATTGCGGTCTAAATGGACACTGTTTATAATGGATAACATTATTGTAAATGTTAATTAGTGAGTGAGGGTGCTGTGGCGCAGTAGGCCCGCTAATGAACGCACCGATCTCTGCAGCTCTCCCAGCCAGACCGAGGCGCGCTCCTTGCCGGCAGGGTCCGGGTCGTGATACAGCGCCTGCACGGCCTGGTAAACCAGCGGCAGGGTGGGTTTCCCGCCTTCCATGGTTCTCTTCTGTTTCTAGAGGATGTAGATATGGGATAAATGACACGGCTTGCGCTTCTCGGGAGGTTGTAGACGCGCAGGTTTACTGTTTATTCGGCCCTCGCGTTCTCCGATCTGGCCGCCATCTCAAGCAGACACAGGGCGCTCCTGTCAAACAAGTCCGTGTGGAAACCGAGAAACAGGAACTATTAATTAGTCCCGACTAGAGCGATTTAAAAATAACAACGCGCTCCTCGGACAGTTTTTAGTAAAATATCAACTTATGACGAATAATACCACAGGTTTGAATGTGTTTTAAGGTTTCTGAATTTAGCGTCTAACGAGGTATTCTTACTACGGAGATAATTTCATTGTAGACACACCCACTGAGAGTGTGACATTCATTCTCACGAAACAGTGACGGAGCAATAAATGTTCCAAATGGGATTCGTCAGGAATCGATTATGGTTAGTTGTGGGATTATTGTGGGATAGTTTCTGATTCCAACAGAACTGACAAACCAGAATTTATTATTTCTGAAGATTAGTTTAATTAACTTAGTATATCAATTGCATGAAATATTAAAGGGTAAGGTTTTATATTTTAATGTATTCAGTAAAATACCAATAATTACAACAACACCTTTACGGTACATAAGCAGTCAGACTTCTCTGATTTAAGTCGAATAAGTCTTAAGACAAAGAACACTGAACAATACAATGAAACTGAAATGAAACTGAAACAATATAATGTTGAAGTTTGCATGCCAATTTAATACGTGGCCTGGTGGCAATCTTCACTGATTTTACTTTCCAATATAAGAGCAGAGTGTGCAAGTTGAATTAGCAAAGCTGTACATAAAATAGCCAACATAGCCTAATGAGAGTCATTTAAGAGTTAAAAAGTGGACAAATTGTTAGTGCATATCTTGCTGGCTCATCTGTGACCAGGAAAGCAAGTCTTTGTGGTGTATCCAGGCTAATGTCGACATACCACCACGTAGGAAGAACCACATCCAACAGAAGTACTGTTTAATCATGAGGAAACTTCCTGAAATGGATGTCCTGGTATACTAACCTGGATTGCCCTCACTGCAGAATTAAATGCACACCTCAACTCTCCTGTTTCCACCAATACTGTTCATTGGGAGCTCCACAGTCAATATTCATGGTCGGGCTGCTATAGCCACACATCTGGTCATTTGTGCCAATGTCAAATGTCGTTTCATTAGTGCCAACTGTGCAAATCTTGGGCTGTGGGCAATGTGAAGCTTGTTTTTTTCTCTTATGAGTCCACCATGGGAGTTACGATGTGGAGAAGCCCCAAAGAGGCTTAACACCCAGACTGTTGCTGGCCAGAGTGAAGTACAGATCATTGATGGTTGGCCTGCATCATAACATTCCCTACCTTGTTTGATAGACACATCACTGCTAAGGACTGCTGAACCATTCTGGAGGACCATTTACACCCAATGGTTCAAACATCCTGAAGGAGGGGCCATGTATCTGCATGATAATGCACTAATACGCATAGCAAGACTTGTGAAAAGATGGTTTGAATAATGTGAAAGTTAAACATTTCCCATGGCCTGCGCCAGATATAAATATTTTTGAGCCACTTTGGGGTATTTTAGAGGAGCAAGCCTGAAAAAGTTTTCCTCCAGCAGCATCATATAATGACAGAGGAATGGCTCAAAATCCCTTTGGACACTGTGAAGGACTTCTTTCATTCCCAAGATGCATTGATGATGGTTGGCTGCAAAATGAGGCCCTAATTAATTATTGTGGTCTAATGTGTTTCAGTTTCATTGTCCAACTGCTGTAAAACACCTTAGCAGCTCTTTGTTAATTTCAAGTCACATGTGATGACTAAATGAGTTACTTTCAGTTCAGTAGCTGAGTTGACTGTTCGCACAGAAACAACTTATAAAAGTTATTCGTGGGTTTCACTGTTGTAATTATCTGTAGTATATAGTAATTTACACTTTATTGATTCAATTTGTTATTTGTTAAACAATAGTTTGATATTTTTTGTACTTTGTTAAGACTGCCTTTATTTACTTCACCGTTTGGCTACTTTTGTGCAAGTTGCACATAGTTTAAGAATCAGTCCTTGTAAAATGTATAGCCTATTTGCTGAACAAAAATATAAATATTGGGGAGTAGAGGTGCACATCCCCATAGTGGACCTCAACAGCCCTGGCTGGTACCTGGCTGGGTTGTTTAACCCAACTTTGGGTCAAATCTGGACAAACTCAAACACTGGGTTAAAAATGTAATTTAAAAATGTAACCCAATGGTTTGTCCATATTTGACCAAAAATAAAACAACCCAGCATTTTTTTAGAGTGGTTAAATTAATTAAAAAAAAAACTTTGCTTAAAATAATATAATCTTATAATTAATTATAATTATATATTTTACTGTGTGATGAGTAATCAATGATTTTCTTCCTTTTTTCTTCTTTTTTTTTGCTCATTTTGTTCTGTTCTTTAAAGCTTTTAGGTCTCTCTATGAGAAAATGTAAAAGTTTAGAAAAATAATACTCTACAATTAACTTTTACTACATTTATCACAGAGATTCAACATTTTACATTTAACACTAAACACTTACATTTCTGACATCATCATACATGTGTAATTTGACAAAAATAATAATTATAAGAATGTGATCATATTTGCTTTCCATACAAGTTTCAACTTCTTCAGCCAGAAGTCTTTCAGTCTCACCCTGTCTCTTTCTTCTCTATATTTCTCTTTTTCTCTTAAACACATCTATCTCTCACAAATTTTTGTAACAGACTAAAATGAAAAGATCTTCCAAACAGCACAATTCAATATATATTTCTTCAAATACACATGAATTTATATTTCAGTTTTAAACAAATCTTCCACTTTATTCACACACATCCAATGAATGTAAACATATGCATCAGATTCCGTAATCATAATGATAATGCAATTGATAAAGGTTCATTACATAGTTCAGTCATCTCTGTAATGATGTCCATCACCGTCCTGTAACCCAGGTCGTATCATACCCATGCAACTCAAACACATAGCTTGGTTACAATACAACCCCGGGTCACTGGATGGCATCTGATTTCGTGAATTAGATCATTTAATATAAGAGACCACAAAATCAATATACAGTACAACATTTAATACAAATACATGCTATCTTATTTTGAATTTTAGAGAATATAAAAAGTAGCACAATACAAAATAAACTGAATATAATTGTCAAACATGCAGGTTATTGATACTGTTATGTTTGTATGAACAGAATAGATAAATATTAAGATTGTACATCTACATATATAAACAGAATACATATTTCTTCCTCACATTTAAAAAATAAAGACCTATAAATAATCAATTAAACATTAAAAAAGTAACTTGCAAGTAAAGAACTCAATTTAAACTAAAATATAAAACAAAATCGGAATACCTTAAATTAATAAACTCATGCTACATTTCATTAGCTATAATGAATAATTAACAAAATTCACATTGTAAAAGGCTCCCAAGACAATACTTACCTGTTAAAGCCTGAGAAAAGAAATGGCTAAGAGAGGGAAAGAGAAGAGTCTCCAAGAAGAAATGAAGGAACTGAAGTGAGGTGTATAAAAAGAGGCCGGATTTACAGTTTAACTCTCTTTATCTCTCCGCAGATTATCAAAATTTACCCACAATTTAAGTCTCAGCTAATAAGATAAACTGCCAGTTTGGACGTAATCCCTCTGTTACATCAGTACGGTTTGTGGGGATTTTTAGGGATTGGTTTAGGTAAATCTGGTTTCCAGATTACGGCTCATCCTTGTGCCCGGGGACCTTAAGAGTTTGGTCTGCCTTTCGCCTGCTCATGAAATAGAAGCCAAGCTAATAATCTTGTTTGGCATAAAAAACTAGGCCAAATACTTTAAGTTACCTGTTATATTTTCTTCATTGTGATTTAGTGCCCCAAATGAATCTATCAGGATCCAGTGATTAAGGACAGTGAAAATGCTTACAAAACCATTTAGGTAAAGTGTCTTAAAATTATGGGCCAGTTAGGAAAGATATACAGTGATTATCTTCACATTTCTCAACAGACCACAAACATAGAGCAACCTCAAAGTTAGCTGGGGCATATTATAGAATACTTTACCAAGAGAATTTTTAGATAATAATAATAAAAGGAAATAACTGTAAATTTAGCAAAATTCATCAGTTATGAACCAAATTCTATTTCAGCTGTGAAGCAGCTTTAAAGAAGACAACATTTTCCAGCTCAGTTTTGATTAAATTGATGCAAAGTTCATGAATTATAAAACAAACTCAAATCAACTATAAAGTAGCTTTACGGAAGACAATAATGTTCAGAGGCGGACAGAGTACACAGCTTTATTACTTAAAAGTATATATACCTCTTGATAAATTATACTCAAGTACAAGTACAGTCAGATGTCTACCTTAGTAAAAGTACTGATGTACTTGTTTTAAAAGTACTTGAGTACAAGTACAAGAGTGCATTTTCTATATTGCATTACTACTGCAACAGTGCTTACATTTAAACGTCCTATACATGGACTTATGAAAAATTGTAATGTTAATACCTTGGACTGGAGAATGTAAAAAGAATTGAAAGTAAAATCAAGTCATTTTCATCTTTTGACCACGTTGCTTTATTTAACATTTAAGAAAATTTCAGAAAATTCAGAAAAATGAAATAGTTTGGCGAGGTGGGGCCAGGGGTTCACCAAATGGACCTGCTGCATCTTCATCCTATTGTTTCGTCCATGGTTTTGTCTCTTATCTAAATCTGACCATTAAGTTGACTTTGGGGAAAGCTGAAGGCATTTGCTGATCGGCTGTCTAGTTTTAAGTTTTATAAGCTTGAATGCTCGCCTTGCTCTGTACTATGATGCACGTTCGTGACTCTCCTGTTCAAACTCGTTCATCAAATGAATGAATCTTTTCGAGTCAATTCGTTCATTTCGATGATTGAATGAACCAAACACCTCGAAAAAGATTTGTTCATTTTGAGTTTGAACAGGAGAGTCACGAACGTGTATCGCGGTACAGAGCAAGGCGAGCACTCAAGCTTATAAAACTTAAACTTTTTTTTCTGGAATCGTTTAAAGCCCTTTGAACAGTTTGCACTGAAACTGTCATTTGGACATGAACCGTTTGGTTCTCATTATATGGAGAAAAATGCTGGAATGTTTTCATCTAAAACCTTAATTTCTTTTCGACTGAAGAAAGAATGACATGGATATCTTGGATGACATGGGAGTGAGTAAATTTTCAGCAAAAGTTTTTTCAACTCCTTTAAGTAAATGTACTCTGTTACTGTCTGGCTCCGATAATGGCACTGCTTATTCAATTTAGTTTAACAAGTTTAATTCAGATATAAAGCAGCACTACAGAAGGCAGTAGTGTCATTATTCAGCTCAAGCAAGTTCAATGTTGATTCAGTTCAGTTCAATAACAGTGTGGACTTTGCAAAGTTCATCAATTATGAAGCAAATTCAATTAAGCTTATGCTAATGCAGCTCTACAGAAGACAAGACGGTCATTATCCAACTCAACTCAAGTTTATTGAAAGCTATATTAATTGTCTTTTAAAATGTTGTTTATAGATGTTGAATTGCACCATACCACTGTTGTTTGTGCTGTAATTTAACCTAAAACATATATAGAACAACACGTGTTGCCTAATCATGTGCTTAGAGATTCCGGGAGAGTGTTATTAGCATGGACAGGGGGATTATCCCGGCAACATGTCCGGAAGATCACCCGGAAGATTATCCCCAACTTTTCACACCAGGCAAGACTTTGAGGATTTTATAAAAGGCTATCCTGTCCGCTTTCGTTCAGTCAGGCGGCTCACTGACTTCACCAGGACACCGCGCTAGAACAAGGCCCCATACAGCGCCACCATGGACGCGTGGAGCGTTCAGTTCGGGAACCTTTCCAAAGTCAGCCCCTTCGAGGGCCCACAGTACCACCTGGCACCCAAATGGGCTTTCTACCTGCAGGCAGCTTTCATGGGCTTCGTATTCTTCGTGGGCACCCCTCTGAACGCCGTCGTCCTCTTCGTTACAATGAAGTACAAGAAGCTTCGACAGCCTCTCAACTACATCCTGGTGAACATCTCCCTAGCAGGCTTCATTTTCGACACATTCTCTGTAAGCCAAGTATTCGTTAGCGCTCTTAGAGGTTATTACTTCCTCGGTCAGTACGTTATGCGCGTTGGAAGCAGCAATGGGAGCTATTGCGGGTAAGAGGCAGAGTCTATAAGTTACGACATTACGTTTCAGATTGGTGTGCTGATGCTTGTCTTGTTTCGCAGGTCTTGTGACGGGATGGTCCCTTGCCGTTCTGGCTTTCGAGAGATACGTGGTCATCTGCAAACCCTTCGGAGGCTTCAAGTTCGGACAAAGCCAGGCCATGGGTGCCGTGGCGTTCACCTGGGTCATTGGCACCGGCTGTGCCACTCCTCCATTCTGGGGATGGAGCAGGTGAAGGAAATTTTCTTGGTGAAATATTTGGAAACACACACTCATAATTTTAAGGATTGATTTTAACTTACATTTGACTGTACAGATACATTCCCGAGGGTCTCGGCACCGCCTGCGGACCTGACTGGTACACAAAAAGCGAGGAGTATAATTCGGAGAGCTACACTTACTTCCTCATCGTCACCTGCTTCATCATGCCAATGACCATCATCATCTTCTCTTACTCACAGCTCCTGGGAGCCCTGCGTGCGGTGAGCATTGCTTTTTAGAAACTCTTGTAGACAGAAATAGATACAAATTTGTTTATTGCATTTATTCAGGCAATATGTATGGTTTATGTATGATAAATATATGAATGAGCATCTAATAACTATTTAATTCATTCATTTGCTTCTGATTTCAACTTCTGGCCATGTTTAAATCAGGCTCAATTATGTTCTTGCTTGTAAGCAATTTTTACAAACTGTCAGATTTTTCTTCATGGAAATTTCAATTAATTTCTTAAAAGCATTAGAAATTGAGCTTTTAGGCATTTATTAATAACACTGAATTTTCCATGACTTTTCCAATCAGATATATATTAAATATAAAGATATTATTTTTGAATAATTTAATATATATAAATGTGTGTGTGTACTTCATCAAAATTAGCATGGATATTTCCAAAGCTATTAAATGAAATGCTAGAAATGTTTCAATATTTATCCACAGGTTGCAGCCCAGCAAGCTGAGTCAGCCTCTACCCAGAAGGCCGAGAAGGAAGTGTCCAGGATGGTTATTGTAATGGTTGGCTCTTTTGTGCTTTGCTATGCCCCCTATGCCGCAACTGCTATGTGGTTTGCCAATGCTGATGAATCAAACAAAGATTACCGTCTGGTAGCCATCCCAGCTTTCTTCTCAAAGAGCTCCTGCGTATACAATCCCCTAATCTATGTCTTCATGAACAAACAGGTGAGATGGACACCACACGTGTTGAATAATAACCGTGCACACGAAGACAAACACTAATCATCCCTTTTGTATTCCAGTTCAATGCCTGCATCATGGAGACTGGTATTTGGCAAGAAGATTGATGAGGCCTCAGAGGTTTCCAGCAAGACCAAACCTCTTCTGTGGCTGCATAAATTATTTCACACCACATTTAAAATTTCTCAGGACCTGTTTTCCTGCTTATTCTCCCCCTGTTCAAATCCCGAAGACACAGCCCACTGGATGGCCAAACCGGGGCGATATCCAACTATCCTTTCTATCAGAACTGGTACCTCTTCAACTACATCTTTTCTTTATTTTTTTGTAATGAAAAACATTGCTATTTCATGTAAAAACAATGCATTATGCATCAATGAATAAGTAGAATATTTAATTTATCAACTTGCAAAAGAAAATCAAAAAAAAATTATATTAATTGAGAATGGAGAAATCTCGTGTGTGGCTGGACTCATGCAAACTGAAAATGGAAATTTCTGCTCTTTGACTGACCCATTAGGCACGATGCACTATAATGACGTTTTTATTCAATTGCAGTGAGAGCTGAAGGAAACTAAACATTGAGAATATTCTAACTCTCCATTTCAATCAAACGTACTTATTTTCGACAAATGAGCAGAATTTAACTAAGCGGTTTACTCTCCTCTCCTCTAAAGAACCTACACAGGCCTAGCTTTCTGGCTGGCTTAGCCAAGATTAATAAGATCACAAGGAATTATCCAAGTCCATCCGCTTGTTTGCAGCTGAGGAAACTTTCATTGGAAGTTTGCTGGTAACAAATAATGAGCGACAGCTCTTGTCCAATCACTGGCTTCATGACGTTGGATCTGTAATATCTGTATCTATATTACCTCTGTACATGTTCTGTTGTAATTAGACATGCAGTGTGCATGAATTTGTACATGTTCACTGTTTTTTAGGATTAATAAATATTTATATTGTTTGATGCATTTTTTCTCTCTACCTGTTGGTTTCTATTAATCAACTGAAATGGCTTTTATCCCATTGCCTGAAAGACTTAATTCTATTCTACTAATTCAATTCTATTTCATCTATTAATTCACAATAATAGGTACAATAGGTTGAAAAAGACAAATGCATGAGCAAAATCCATTTTAAGCATATATATATATAAACACATATATAAACACATTATAACCATATAAACTCTTATGTGAGTGAGTGATCTCTGTTAGAGTGGAGGATGTGGTGTGTGTGTGTGTGAGAGAGAGTTGTTCACATGTTAATTTGCAAGCAAGGTCCCTTTGTCTTCAGAGGGCACTGGTCAGATTGATTCCATCAACTAGTTCAAGTTTTCCAGTCTTACGTTGTTTAATAGAATGTGAAGTGTCATTAAAAGTATTATTTTTAATTTTCTTCTATTTTATATTTCTTCTATTATTTGGAATCTCAAACAAAATGACAGGCAGAAAGTAATTACTGAAAAAAGATAATCAGTCAGAATTCTTTATTGACAAATTGTTCTTGTCAAGATACAGTCTATCGAGTTAAAACAGCACCATTTGAGGGAAGTCACCTGAAAACCTTAGGTGCTAAAACATTTTATATAAGAAAGAAATGCATTAAATGGACCACAAAGGATGCTACTATGCTTGTCACATGGCAAATCTGTTACAAACATAATTTAATTGATAGTGTGTTTCAAATAATGAAATTAAAAGCAACAAACTATTCAGCAATGTGTTCGTTTGGACCGTATGAACTAAAATAACTTGACATATAGCTCAAACTGAAGATCCAAATTAGTGACAGGCACAATGAGAGATGAGTGTTGAGAATCAAGAAGTCTTTAAGAATACACAAATCTAATATTGATAGAAATTAATGGGATGTGTGAACAAAGACCTAAATAAATATAGAAAGAAAACTGTATATTGCCTTTAGAGAGAAACGGAGAGGGTCCACATCAATCAATGTTTGTGCCAATCCACACAGGAGAGAAATGTGAGATTATTTGTATAAAGCTATAAACATATTCACATAAATGTGTAAATATATACATATATTTTATACCTATTTGTATAAACCCTCGAAAGAAATCAATCTGAGAGCTTTCAGGTCAGGATCCTAAATGAACAGGAAGGAGCTGATCATAGATCAGTAACATGTATAAAAACTGCCTTGAATTTAGTTCTGAATAAACAGCTTGGCATTATTAAATATAAACAGTCATTGAAATGATAAAAATGATGTACATGGACCACAATTTCAAAGACACATCAAACAAACACTCATAACACACTTTACAGTAAAAACAAAAAACTAAATAAGACTGCATGTCGTGAATGCATTTCCATGTGCAAAAAGAGAAAACAATCTATCAAGTGAACTAAATCTGAGGATTTAGTGTTGTATTATGATGAATCAATATAAAATAAATTATATACTTTTACCAAAACAAGTTCAAAAGTAATTTTCTATTATACTAGAAAAAAAAAAATAATTAAAACTCATCATGTTCGAAACCAACGCCTCTCCCAAAGTCAGTCGCTTGACTTCCCACAAACAAATCATACTTGTTGAGTACTTCCTCTTTGGTGAGTTTGCCATCCTGAAAAACAGTGTGACCAACAACTCAGTTTATATGATTTCAATGATAACTTTACAAAAGCTGACAAATTAAGTTATGGTGGGCTTACCTTGTCTGTGTCGGACTCGTACACCAGATGCTTTGCTTCGGCTTCTGCGTGGTCATAGTCGGCCGGCAGGATCCAGTCCATGGTTTCCTCTTTGTCCATCTTTCCATCCTTGTTCTTGTCTCTAAACTCTGAAAACTGCTCTCGCTCTGTCGCCACCCATTCTGGCTCGTCCCATTTCATCCTCATGGTTGTACATGTCGCCTGACATTCAAACAAACTCAACTGATTTCAAGCTATATCTACGCATACTTTTTTATGCAATGTATAAAAACTAGGGCTGTCAAACGATTAATCGCATCTAAAATAAGTTTTTTACCTAATATATGTGGGTGCACTGTGTATAATTATTTTGTATATATATATAAATACACACACATGCATGTATATTTAAGAAAAATATATTATTTATATATAATATATATATATATAAATTATATATAAATCTATATACAGTATATACATGAAAATATTTCTTAAATATATACAAGCATGTGTGTGTATTTGTATACTGTATATAAAATAATTATACGCAGCAGTGCACCCACATATATTATGTAAATACAAACTTTTATTTTGGATGCGATTAATCGCGATTAATCGTTTGACAGCCTGAATAAAAACATATGAAAGTTTTCTGTATTTCACTCACCAATATACTCCTCTAGGTCGATAAAACCATCACCATTCTTATCAATATCCTCCATTGTTTCCTGATGATAAATTTAAGGAAAAAGATCAGTGAACTAGGCTAGCGAAAAGTACATTTAAAACAGGAAACATCCTAAGCGGATTCTATGAACTTCCTTTATAAATGTGCTGACGGGCAAAATTTGTCAGTGCACATAATAAAGAAGAAAAAAGTTACATTTTGGGATATTTTTAAATCCCAAAATACCAAGATCTATTCTGGAATGAACACCCACTTTCTATGATCCAATCAATTCCCAATGGATAAAATTATGCCACACTCTATTTTCTAACGGAATTACACATTTCACTCAGAAATACACTACCATTAAAAGGTTTGGGGTTGGTATTTTTTCTTTACTTTTTAAAGAAAAAAGTGGCAGTGAAGTCATTTAAAATGTCACAAAAAAGGTTTCAAATTAAAGCTATCCTTTTGTACAGATTTCCAGCACATGAGATAAAATTAACAATTCATTCCCATGATTTACTAATACGTCAGCACATTCACAATTGTGTGCATGATATAATAAACCCTTGTTTTACTAAATCATGCGCGCAATATATAATAATTTTTCCCTTGTTTTACTAAATCGTGGAGTTGTTGTAATAATTTGTTCCCTTGCTTAGTTAAAAAAGGAAGGAATTTTGTCTGCAAGTGGTGTAAACTCCAAACTTTTGAACGGTAGTGTGTATGTCAAATTACAAAAGTAAAATGGGATGAGAACAGGTTTCACAACAATTTTAGCCTGGGATAGAACTGACGTAATAGAAACAGACCCACCAATACAACAATGTCCTTCATATGTTCATACTCCTCAGGATGTAGGAAGGCAGTGAACTCCTCTTTGTCAGCGATGTGGTCTCCATTGCCATCAGCCATTTTAAAGCGTCGTTCATCTCTGGCCATCATCTGCTTGTAGTTGTAGCCGTCATCAGGTTCAGGATCATCTAGAAAAACACAGACGGCACAAATTATTATTAAAAATACTAATTTCTGCAAAGCAACATTGGATGCCACTGACTTTCATTATATAATAAAAAAAGACATAAGACTAAAACAACATTGGATGCCACTGACTTTCATTATATAATAAAAAAGACATTTTAAAACATCTTTTGTGTTCCACATTAGAAAGAAAATCATTCAAGTTTGGAATTACAATCCTTTAAGGTTGTTTAAAAAAAAGAGACTGCATTTTTACCAAGGTAGGTGCCGTATGTGATATTCTTGTATTCATCCCAAGAGATCATGCCATCATTATTTATGTCAAAATCCTTCCATTGCCTATCCACATTGTCATAGATGTACTTCTTTTGAGCCTTTTTTGATCCATGCTTTCAGCTCAGCCTCTGTGACAAAACCATCTTCATCTGCATCAATCTTATCCACAATTTTACTGAAAGGCAAAATAAGAAAAACAAAATGAAATTCATTATAAAGAACGTCCTCTCTCAAATATTTTTTTTGCAGTCACATATCTTGCTGGAAACCACCAACTCTCAAAAGAAAATAGTGACTTCCACTCATTTTTGTTGCAGCAAATCACTGCTAAACACTCAGCACAATCCTTACGCAAGCCTATTCTTGCTTTCCTCTGGGGTCAGGTCATCAAAAGACTTGGCTTCCTCCTCTCCAAGGAATGCATCGTGGTCATAATTAAAGTTTTGCGCCATTATCATGCTCTTTGCTGCTGAGCTGCGCATCATGGTGGACACGGTCCTTCTTCTCTGTGGGTTTGCTGGTGGCATAAACCACACACAGAGCAAAGCACATCAACAGAGGCCTAATCTCCATCTTCATCTTGTAAGCTCTGAGGAAAGAGAGAGCAAATATTAACACATGTCCCAAATCCCTTTTAAACTAAAATAATACTGACCATAAGAATTTCCAGAGTGGCTATGTTTGAACAAACCACTATGCAAACATAACTAAGTGAGTTAACAAGGTCCGTTTGAATCAGTGTATGTAAACATTGTGTGTGTTTGAGTAAGAAGTGTGAAATACATAACTGCATTTATAGGGTCAAAAATACAGTAAAACACTATTGCTGAATATTATTAAGTGTAAAATTTATTCCTGTGATGGCAAAGCTGAATTTTCAGCATCATTACTTCAGTGTCACGTGATCATTCAGAAATATTTTGAATAGAAAGTTCAAAAGAACAGAATTGATTTGAAAAGTAAAGACATTTATTGTGCTACAAAGGATTTCTGTTACGTTTGGACAATTTTATTTGTCCTTATCCTTGTTTTTACATTCTTCCACAAAAAAAAAAAAAATAAAATACTGACCCCGAACCTTTGAACGGTAGTGTAAATGTGTGTAGCAGCGGAAAGAGAAACATCATGACTGGCGAATTATCAGACAGAACCTTTGACAGGAAACGGTCAACATTGACAAAAATATGTTTCCAATGAAAAAAAGAAGAAAAGAAAAAAAAAAGTGTGATAAAAACTATGAAAACAAGACGTAGCACAGCCAAGATAAGCGTCCAAGACACATCAAGGAACATCAACTGGTCTAAACTGGTGGGCATGGCACGAATTCTGATGGGACATTTTAGAAGCATATTTCTACGTGAAAGTTATAATGCAATAATACATAATAAAAATGCAATAATAATGGTATCACAGTGACCAGCATGCCTTTAAATAATTTCAGTCTCAATCAGATAATAGTCACACCAGAAATAAATTACATGCATTAGCAGTTTCTTAGGGACTTTGGTAGGCACTAGGCACAGTAAAATATGAAAAACAGTTATGATGTATTAGTCTGAATACAAAAAATAACACAAAAGCTGTTCACTACTGGTTAACATATATGGAAACAAAAACTAAGACAGATATGGTCCAAAAGCACAAATCAGACGCCAACATGTTACCTTTCAACACGTATAAGATATTATGGCAGTCTCGGTCACCATTCACTTTTATTGTATGGAAAGAATGCAATGAACGCAAATGGTGACTAGGGCCGTCTGTCCTCTGACATTCTAGTTTTGTTTTCCACAAATAAAAAGAAAGACATTAGAAACAACATTCAGGGTGAGACAATGATAACAGAATTTTAATTTAGAGGTAAACTATATCATTTTAAGTGAGTCGTCATTAACGTTACAACGCACACGGTCAGGTCAAACTCAAAACTATCTATACTACAAACAAACGCGTATACAAATACGAACTTACCTGAGATTTAGTACGTGGCCGAAAATCTCAGACACAATACTGGGGGTCTTTAGTTCAATCTGAATCTGCAAACCCCTGTGCCACACCGTTTTTCGGACGAGAGCAACGATGCGATCCAATCACAGCGCGAGAAAGTAAAATCCGTCCACTGCCATTGGGCCACTTCAGCACTACGAACCCCGGATGTAACGGAAACCGTTGTTTAATAATGCGCTGTCTCCACGCGCTCTCTTTTATTGGCTGCAGTCGAATGGAAAACCAATCAGCACAAAATACTACAAAATCGGTTGATGCGTCGCTCTGGCCGTTGTTCATCCAGTGAATTGTCTTATTGGGTACGTCTTGCCACGTCCCCAAATTTGAGAGAGACCCGCAAATCCTCGCGGAAATGTGCTATTTGTATTGTATTGCTATTCTATTTGTACTATTTGTAAAAGCGATAAAGTAGTCGGCCTCGATTTTTAGAAAAATACATGAATCAGTTGATGAAAATAAAACTATTTAAGTGCAACTCCTGCTTCAACAACAGATTATTTAGCTTAAATGTTGTATGTATAAACAATCATGGAAGAAAAACAAAACTGTCCCATATATATCAGCCCACTAAACTTAATTTTACCCAAGTAAAATCGAAAAACCCATAGGCAACCATTCTATTCTATTCACAATATTTTTAAAAATGACTCCCATATAACTTCATGAACTGGATATAATATAATCACTTACAGACAGAGAGCTATTTCATTTTGAGTTAGTCCGTTATCAAAGTAAAAGCGAATGCGATCATCCATGCTGCTTTACTATGCTTTTAGTCTGCTTATTCTGTTCTTGCCTATGTCGTGATCACAAGAAAACAACTTTTGTTATCTCAAGATAACGAGAAATTAAGTCGTGATCACTAGAAAACAACATTTGTTATCTCGAGATAACGAGAAATTAAGCTCGTAATCACGAGAAAACAACATTTGTTATTCTCGAAAAGACAGAAAATTAAGTCGTGATCACTAGAAAACAACATTTGTTATTGCTAGATAATGAAAAAATTAAAGTCGTGATTACTAGAAAACACCAATTTGTTATTCTCGAGATCATGAGAAAATAAAGTCGTGATTATTAGAAAACACCAATTTGTTATCTCGAGATCACGAGAAAATAAGTCGTGATCACGAGAAAACAACTTTTGTTATGTCGAATCACGAGAAATTATGTCGTGATCACGAGAAAACAACATTTGTTATCTCAGATAGAACGAGAAAATTAAGTCGTGATGACGAGAAAACAACATTTGCTATCTCGAGATCACGAGAAAATAAGTCGTGATCACGAGATAAGATTACATTCCATAAAAAAATTACAATGGCCTCTTAGTCCTATACCCACAGAAGTGACCGCGCGGGCCAGAATTACACAAAATACATGACTTACTTTATTCAATGCAGAACTCTCTCCAGTTGTAACTGAATGCCGATTAGACCACCTCGTCGTAATACAAATCCCATAGATGAATGTAACGTTATGCTTATGCGATATCACAATTTTTGCGCGCACTGTTGCCTGACAACCAGGCCTCGCGTCAAGAGGGGACGAGGGTGAATGTACAAATGCAAATAAATATAATCTCCTGTTTAACGTAAGGACTAATTTTTTGCATTGTGATTTTATTTTCTGTTTTAGGTGCTCTTACTCAACAGATGGGGACAGGCGCGTCACCCAATTCACATGTGCCAGACCGGGAAGAAGGGACTGGACGACAAAATATTCAGACGTCAGAGGACATTGAAGTGTAAAAAAAGATTAGTTAAATAAAACGGCTACTAAAATGAATTTGTTTGTGTAGTTTGTTCAGTGTTTTATACGAGATTTCAAATGTTCCATAACTTTTTACCATCCTGGCTGTAGATAAAGCCGGGTATTTAATTTATGGCATTACATTAACATTTAAAAATGATTGAAATTCCATTGAAACCACGTTGATTAGTTCAGTTGAAATTTCAACATTGTTTCAATATTCCTTATGATTTCCGTTGATCTATGGACAGGATTTCAATGTTGTTTCAATATTAAAACAGGGTGCAAAATAACGTAGAATCAACATCAGAGTTCAATGTTGAATCAATGACTTAATGTTGAAAATTTAACATTGATTTAACATTGTTTCAATGACTGTTTGCTATCTCGTCCTCTATAATTGTACTGAAATTCGACAAACAATCACATCTATTATATTATATTTACACTTGTTAAATGTTGAAACATTGCAATGTTTTAATTTTGTAATTTCAAATGAACCGCCATTTAACAAAAGGCTCAATGCCTTGATAATCGGATTCATCCAGTAGATGTCAGCATAACATAACCAGTAGAACAAAAGCCAGAACAATGAATCCCATTCCATGTATTACTGTAGGCATTTTATTCATCTTATTTAAGCAATTAAATTGTATCATAATGTCTAGAATGATAAAACAGGCTTACTAGAAAAACACTATATTAATGTAACAAATTAATTACAATCATCTCCACTAATATAGGCACAAATGGCCCATTTAAAGTAGGCTACATTTCACATTTACACAATCAGATGGGCTAGGAGATGATTGTAATTACTTTGTTACATGTTGTGATGACGGGAGCTAAGATGGCGTCATCACTGCCAAAGTCATTACAATTGTTTGTGGGTTTAGGTTTCTTTACGTTTGTTATTTAGGGTTTTATGTTTCTGTTGACTATGGTGCGGTCCCTTAGGTTCATTATTCTATAATACTCAGTTATAATAAGTTTAAGAAATGCTGTTGGATAGGTGCACATATCTGTGGTCTTCACAACATGTTATGTCTACTATATTTCTTTTGATTTTCTCATTAACCACACAGACAAGTTTTTAGTTGCGCATTTTTGTTATTTATTTTTTCAAATTTGTACTTCTTTCCACACTGCAAACAGTTGCCCACATGCTGTCTACTCACCATTTCCTGTTCCTGTGACTCCTCAAAGGAGCGGGCAGGCCCACGGCTTTCCATTTTCAAGGGTCGGGTTAAACCATTTCTGCTAATAGGGGACTTAACCCTTGCTAATGTAGGCATGGAGAAATGTCTTATGGTGTTTGCATTTAGTTTGAGTTGCTGCATGAGTTTATTTTATTTATTTTTTATTTTTGAAAGTTAATTGGATAATGGTCATATATTAAAGCTAAAAGGTTTTGTATTGCATTTGAATGTTTGGATACCCCTGTAGTTGGTATGGTCTTGAGTGTAACGGGCCTGTTCTAGGCTATATAAGACATTCTAAACTGAATCTTGGAAAAGAAGGATGGGGTTATATTGTTGAACGCTGAATGGTTCATGAAGATTTTGCTGCCTGAAGCAATTTGTTTCCTTTGTTTAATGGTGTATGGTTTGCTGTGCCACATCACTGACAAATTTGTGAACCCCACTTCTCCACTGATATTCAATAAAAATCCTCTTGGATGATGTCTGAGCCCTGAGCCTTTCTACCCCCTCCTCTTAATCCCTATGGGACACGTTATGACACATGTATATAGTGTTTTTCTAGTTACTCAAAGCGCACTATATATGGAAGGGTGTATCTCCTCAATTACCACCAATGTTGAGCATCCACTTGGATGATGTGACGGCAGCCATTGTGCACCAGAGGGCCAACACACACACACCAGCTTACTGGTGAAAACGAGTGATGAAGCCAATCAGTTGAATAGGACGCCATGATGGATAGAGGCCAATGGGCAAGTTTGGCCAGGAAGGACATCCTGGGATTTTTAATGACCACAGAGTGTCAGGACCTCGGTTTAAAGTCTCCTCCAAAGGACGGTGCTCTTTGACAGTACAGTGTCCCCGTTACTGTACAGAGACGTTAGGACACACAGACCACAGGGTGAGCGACCCTGCTGGCATCACTGACACCTCTTCCAGCAGCAACCTGGTTTTCCCCTGAAGGTCTCCCATCTGGGTACTAACCAGGCTCTAACCCTGCAGCTTCAGTGGGCTACCAGTCTTGGGCTACACGACGCGGTGACATGTAATAGTTTGTAAGTATAGAATAGACTTCATCTGCAGAGATATATTTGTTTTTCTGTGCATATGAGTGTGTGTAGGCCTGTAAACACTCCAACACCACACTTAGCACCACTAAACACAGATCCATTAAACCACAGCAATAAGGCCACGTTATTCCCATGGTGTGATGGATACTGTGTGTTTAAGTTTAAACCTGTCTTATAATTCAGATATAATTTTTATAATTTGTTTTGGTTGTGGAAGTCATTTTTAAATATAATGCCTATGTGTAAGGTGCATAATTTTTAACAGCTCACTTCATGCCTCATCAGTAAAGAGGAGTTAGAGACCATTTTGCAAGATGTAAACAACTCTGGTCCAGAAGCACTTCCTGTTTCAGTTTTTTAACTCTACATAAAAAGCTGGGATAAAATACAACCAACAGAACATATAAAAATGAACCAAAAAGTTAAAAACAAACATCTTTAAGATGTTTTCTTTACATGTGAAATAAAGAAAACAGAATCAGGAAGTGTTTCTGGAACAGTGTTGTTTACATCTTGCAAAATGGTCTATAGAGATGCCACAAACCAAGAAGACTCAAGAGTTGTGATTTAAAGCATTTCTATTCCTGGTTCTGTGTCTGCAAAATGCATTTTATGCAGATCTGGTGTGCATATGTGCTCCATTCGTTCAATGTTTCATCAGCCAGCACGATGTCTGTTATTTAGGGACGCCACTGTGGCAGAAAGGCAGAATGAGCGCACTGGCGGATGAGTCTGGTTCTCCTTTTGCTTGGCTGGGAGCATGTAAAATAGGCCGTATTAGCTCTGACAGACGATCATAAATCACTATATGTGTGTGGCAGGGCCTGTGGTGCAGCGGCAAGCATTTTTCAAGAAGTGGGTCGCTGAATCTCAGGGTTCAGCAGGGTCTCGGGTGAGGACATATATGACTTATACAACCCTCCTGGGCCGGTTCTGATGCGGATTGTCATTCATAATACACACCAAAGCGTTACGGCGCTTGTCAAACCCCCTGTAGTTTTATTGGTTTGGCAGGGGGTGTCATATATGTTCTGTAATTGCTGGTTGTGCCGACGTTTTTATTGGATTGTGTGCACAGTAAGAAGCGCTGCATGTTCCTCTGTGCCTCGACTTCAGCATATCCCATGCTGATCTGCTTGTTGGTGACATCTTGTTTAGGATCATCTAATAGCATTTCTCACCCAATAGGCAGATCTGAAAATGAAGCCTTCGGAGAACCAAATGGGTTGTATAAATTCATTAACTGGTGACTCTACAGAAGTGATCGATTGCGGTTTATGGCCCAGAATTGAAGCTTACCTCCTTTAGAGAAAATATTGAGTTTTTTTTTGTGTGCTCATATTGCTTTTCAAATCTTTTCTCTGGCTTGTCAGCACTTTGCCGGTATTTGCCTGCTGCGAGACCCTTGCTTTACCTCTATTGGCTCTTCCTACCAAATAACAATTTTCCACTCCTCCACGAAGCTTGGCAAGGCGGATGGCAATCAACACCATCATCTCCCAGCGTAATTAAGGATTACCCAGAATTCTGAAATGAGTTCTGAACCACTGATTATATCCAGCCTAAAGCATCAACAGCCAAGCACAGATAACCGGCTGTACTTGATTGAGTTAATACTCTGTTAAGGCACATCAAAATGGCATTTGGTTTTAATTTATTTCATTTTGACTTGCTAGTGATAGTTATGGACAAAGATAGCCTCAATTCGTGTTTATGTTTTACCCTTTTCCCACAAACATAGTGCTGTGGAAACCCAATTTTGTCTCAGTCCCGTTTCCATGAAAGAAAGGTGGTTGTAGGTCAGGAAAAACTGGTTTTGCATCGGTCTCTTAAACCTTCTGCCCTTAAAATGTCAATTGTCTGAGGCATTTGGTTGATTCATCTGGAGAAAGTAATAAAAAAATAATAATTATTAGGAATTTATTCATTTTTGTCATATTTATTCATGTTAACAATGGTACACACATACAGTATGTACAGTAATATACTCGGCTCAACCATCTTTTTTCATGTACTGAGCTTATATGAGCATCAACATCACCATTTTAGTGGAAATGGTGAAAATGAGAGACAAAGAGAGAGAGACAATAAAAGAGAAAAGAGAGTCACTGTCCTCTTATAGTAACCTCTCTCCAACACTCTCACTCTGTCTAATGCTGTGTGTGTGTGCATGTGTGTGTTCAGATGCATCTCTGAGGCCGGTCTCACACAGTGCAGGTCTGTTCATGTCATGCTGGAAAGAGAATGATGTTCTCAAAAATCCAACCCTAGAATTTGTTTTGAGGATGGATACAGACTGTGAAGACAGGGAATAGACTTGGGGGCATTAAAGTGAATCGGTCTGTTTTCGTTCTATGGACAGATTTCTGATTCAAGAAGGCTCAGATATGTATTTGTATGAGCAGCATGGCACAATGAATGTGATATGGTATAAGGTACATACCTTTTGGGTGAACTATTCCTTGAAGAGGTTTGCATGAAGTAAATTTTGTTGTCACCCTGTTGGAATCATGGAGTTGAATGTGTCTAAAATGTCAAAACTGTGTTCGATGTGAGATAATTCAATGCTTCCTGTCAGATAATTCCTGCAGTCTTCAGTACAGAAGTATTTTACCTTATTAAAAGCCCCTCCATCACAGAGGAGAGGCGAGGAGGGGGTATACTGTAAACTCAAGTCACAGGAATTGCCATCACTCGCCTACAGTGACAGGAAGCAAAATGACAGGCCTGACAATCTGAGAGCAGCTTGTGAGGGAGACAGTTCAACGGTGGAGATGTTACTCGTGTGTCAGATGAGCTGAAGTGTGTGTTACAGTGATAGTCATGCCTTATGTGGTGCTTTGGAGTTATTTGGGTCTAAAACAAGTTAAGCTACAGTGTATGCTGTTGGTTTCCATGCACTCCTCCTCAAATAGTAAAACAAAAAAAACATTCAGGGTGGTTGTCGCATGTGACTTTTTATAACCTGGACTAACCTTCCATGTCAGGTCAAATTATCTGATATTTTAAAAGACTTTGGAAAAGTCATTAGGTTCTTCAGAGGTCATTCAGATGAGCCGTCCTGCCTCCATCCAATCAACAACCAATTCAATGTCCCCACCTGACATTTTTCTTTTTTAATAATCTGTTGCACTAGGATGTCCGTCACAATAGAGGGGAATGCGTGTGACGTCGCCGTCCGGTCACGTGCCTGCAGTTTCTCACAGTGAGTGGCAAAAAGTCTGAATTTGCTTTATGTTTACCGTCTATATTGCTTTTTATTTCCCAGGCGTCGAAATCAGGCAAACATAAATGTCAGGCAACACGATTCCTGGCTGCATGTCAAAATCCATGGATCACTGGATCTTTAGTAACTTGTAAGGAACACTATATTGAGTCCAACATTTAGTTTAAATTGATAAAATTGTTCGTTTTAGTCACATTTTCGTGAGTTTCCCCATTAAATCCAGTCACGCAATAGATCTTTTGCCACTCAGTCAGGCTGAGGGGGGTTGTTCTGGCGGGAAAGTGACGTCAATGCATTCCCTCTATATGAAAAAACTCAGTTACACTTTATTTTATGGCGTCTTTGTTACTGTGTAATTTTATATTTAATATTATATTCCTGTAATAATTAACAACATGTAGGCCACTTAATATAGAGTTAGCATTTGGTTGAGGGTTTATTGAGTTATATTATATGTTACATATAAAATGCGTGACAAGGACAAAAATAAAAGCTCTACTGCTTGTTCAATTACATTGCAACTTTACCCATCACTGTATTTAGTCTTTGTTTAGCTATGAATTGCTTTCACACATGTATCAGTTAATGTGAGAAGACCTTGTCCCACCAAAACACACACGCAGAACACCTGTGAGGCTTGTGTGTAAGTATCCATTGTTGTGAATTGAGTGGATAATGGATATTCTATGGGAAATCACCAAACTCATCACCTAATTGAGATTAATGCATTTTTAATGGCCATGCCGCCTTTATTGAACCTCATCTGCTGTGGAAGACATTAAAATGTACCCACATAGTGGACTGCACTAATAAGCGGCGCTGTGGTGAGACCCACCTTCACCGTTCCCATCAGCCCCTTCTAACGATACTGGGTGTGTCATCTCTGTGGTGTGCTTTGTTTGAAGACAAGACACTTAAATGCAGTATTGAGCATATCTGCTTTTACACTCAGAAAGCTTCAGAATTTGATTTGAATTTTATCCATTTCCATTTCACACAAACACACATACACACACACGTGCGCACACACACATACACACTAGTGCCTAATTAATCATCTGGGAAGATGCTCCCCCGCCTGATTCTGCAGGAATTCCTCATACAGGGATGTATAATTAGCTCTAGTCTCGACTTTGCTGTCTGTCTCTTAAAAGCAGACGCTCTGAAGGCGAAGACTGGCTGGGGTTCGATTAGGAAAATGTGATGTGACTCTGAAGCACATAAATTCAATTAAAACTGTATTGTTTGTCCATTCTATTACTAATGGTTAAGAGCTTTTATGCCAGTTGCTCGCTCGAGTCTGGAGTCGCTTAAATTAGGTTATGTGGTAGATTAGACGATTAAAGCCTTACGATTAGCAGTTTTTGCAATTAGGACTTTGTTCCTAATCAACCAGACCTTTCCAATATCGAAGGTAAATTAGCATTTAGGCATCACAGGCTCTTGTTTTTTGAAAATGAAGGGAGATATATTTTTATTTATGCTTCCTTGTAAGTTTCTTCATTTTGGTGCATGTTTTTTTTTTTTTGCAGATTAGGAGATCCCAGAATGCATTGTGAATGAGATTGTTGAACATTTTCATCCATCATGGAGGATGTTGGAGTTCTCTTATAAGAGGTTGGACCATTGAGCGTGACGTCACACCAGGCTCAGAGGTAGGCTGCTCGCAGAGTACGATTTCTTTCATAAATCCATTGAATACTTAAATCCTTATAAATCCACTTTTAATTCCATTGAAATTTGGAGTGAAATGGTATTTCACTTAATATGTCCTACACAAATGCAATCCCAAAATGCATTGTAAAATATGCTCCTTGAAAATGTGAGAAATTTAATTCATAAAAAGGATTACTTTTACCTGATGTTTTTGTGAGCAGTGTGTATCTATGCTTAAGTATTGTGTTGTTAGCTTAGCAATATGCTAATATCAAATTGTATTGGAGTCAGTTGAATCTGCTGCTTATTTGTGAAATGCTAATTGTATGTGTGGCGAGTTTCCTCCATTTTAAGTAATAAGATTTCTAACAAATTATAGAATTACATTTTTGAAAGGAAAGTTTTAAAGGCACAAATTAGTTAGCACATATTAACCAAACCTAAAGATTTTAGGTGTATCCCCATTCATGTGCATGCACCATTCTATGCCATTTTGTTGTATTAAAAGAGAGTTGTGTGCGTTCATGGAAAAAAATATCAAAATAAGTGTATAGTATAATATAGTGTATAATTGTGGACACAGCTTTTCTGAACAAAACACTACCAGTGAGTGAAATGTAAATATATAAATATATAAATAATAGGCTACATTGATAGTATTTATGTTTTGTCGATGAACTGTCCATAATGATCCTAACAAAAGTGCTCAAGTCTGCAGTTGCTATGGTTACCTTTGCACTTAAAATGTCTATTTACCTGCAGTTGAAAATGAGCTCTGAATAACTTTTGTGGTTCTGAAATGTTAGGAAAACCAAGTTGAAAGATACATAGATGCTTCTACGTGTATTTTTAAAATCCAGCCTTTTGTTTTGACTTTCTCTGGGGGCTTCGAGCCTTAACTCTGGGATTCCTTCTTCCTTCCTATCTCTTTCTCCGTGAGCATTCGCTAGAGGTAACAATATCCTCCGCCATTTCGCTGTCTCCCCAGCAGAGATAAAAATGCTCCCTAAACACTCTTTTGTCTGGCAACAAAGTGTGAATTTTTCACTGACAGCTCCAGAGGGAGTCTCCAGAGATAATGCGAAGCTTTATGAAGGATGTCCTCGGTTCAAAACAGAACACAATAATAGTAGGAAATCAACCCCTGTGGAAAGATGGTACCTTGGGGAAGAGATAGAGGTGGATAAATGTTGTTCAGGATTAGCTAATAAAACACTGAGCTTTTTCTAGCTCATGTCTGTCATTATAGCTTCTTCAGTGTGTTAGACGCAACCTCACAGGTTAGAAAGGACTTGCCCTCTACACCATTATGCTGTTAATGAGCGTTAAAATGTCGTTTTCCCAGTGGTCCTGCTAGCAGTTAATGAAATATTCTTCACTTTTTTTCTCTACGAAGAGGAAGAAAACTTCCAAATCTCCCTGCATCTGAGGTAGAATGCATTTTAGACACCTGCGCTGCTTGTGGGAAGAATAACAATGTCCTTGAAAGCACAGTAATCTAATCTGCTCCTCAGTAACTCATGTTTTTGCAATCTGTAACATTTATTTTTAGCCACAGGCTGCAGACAGCATTAGATATTCATTTCAAGTATTCATGGTTGCATAGGTGATTTTTTCCAGCTCAGGATCGTCAGTAGAGATGAATACGTAAGTGCATGCTGGTATATGTGGATTCTGCTAAAGGCAATGCTATGTTCGGAAAGGAATATTAGTGAAGTGCTACTGTTCTGTATAGACTAGGGCTGCAATAATTTGGAGGAAAATTGATTGTGATTTAAAATCTTTTATTTGTATTTTTCCAGCTCCAGGTTTGCTGCACTTGTTAGTAAGGCTGCATTTGTCTAATAGAATAGATCAGAATAGAATAGAATAGAATAGATAGAATAGAATAGAATTGTAGGGAGTGGAAATGGAAGGTCAAGTCAAATTTGCATATTGTGCCCTGGAAACATCGCACATATAACAAAAATAGAATAATTCTTATCTGGGTATGCAAATATTGCTGTACCAAACATAGCCTATAAACGAGCGTTGTGTTTTTAAAAGCTACATTGACTGAAATAGCCACAGATGAATAAAACACAACATTCCACCAATGCTTCTGCAATAAAGGAGCAATGGAGACAGCAGAATCAAATAATTAAAGCACATTCTATAATTATAGGAAAACAATGTAGAAGTCGTTTGAGAGAAAATGATTTGTTCCCTTTTCACTGGAAGATAACGGATGTCAAATTCAGTCTATGCTGCCCCTTCATCCAAGAGCATTGAAATGGAAAATGGTGGAGTAGATCATTAACCTTAATGAGATGAGTTAATTGAGCTTAATCACTCAGAGAAAATGAGAGCGAGAGCATGGATGTGAGCCGAGCACTTTCCATTAAACGCAAGCCTTGACTCTATAAAGTGCAAACGCACCATATATATGTCTGGGTTTATTTGATGTATAAATCTGGTTAAAACGTATCTGGCTGCATCAGCCGGTACAATTATCATCCCTCAAACTTCAAAAATAATGTTCGTATTATCTCTATATCTCTGCCATAACTATTTTTATGAGGATATAAAGCTTGCAGTATTAGCCTATTTTAGATGGTGGCTTGCAAATATGTTTTATAATCTCATATAAAGACACTTGTGAGATTATGTATTAAGTTCTTCAAGAGTGATTCAGTCAAGTGTTAATAACTGAAATAACAAATAGTTTTTATTATACATATGTGTGTGTATATATATAATCCCTCAGCTGCTTCACTCCTCTGGGTCGTTATATGCTTATGACTTTTGCTTCTATGGCTATGGCTTAGGGAGTTGTGTAGAAGGACCAGTGTTAGAAATGAGCTTTACACAACTCTTAAACTCACACAAGTATCAAAGCATTGTTAATTTCTGTTGAGCTAATTAATTGCCCCTTGTCTTAATATGTTTCGCTTATTACAGCTTCACTATAGGACACACCAGGTGCTGGTGACCTCATGATATTGGAGAGCATTGTGTAGAGGTCACAAGGTCCATGTCAGGCTAATTATGTCAGACAATGATGCATTACAGTGCCCGCACTTTAATATAATGCCTAACTGTGAGTCGTTGTAGATATATGGGACTGTTCGTAATAGAGTGTGTGTATAATGTAATTGATTTTATTCATAAGGTTCAGCTTTGGATGTGGTAGGAGCCTGTTAATAAAAAGCTTTATTGCATGTAAATACATGTTTTATAGTTATCGGGTTCTTGTTTTAAAAGATATATATATCAGGTAACAGATGCCTAAGTCCCGTTCCTTATATCCCATCATACCATAAATATATAGGCAGATTTTGTGTGTGGATTATCCAATGACCTCTGGCCCAAGAGTAACCCTGTTGGGATTTAGGGGTGAAGCTGAATCTGTTTCTAGAGAGGACGATCAACATCTGGTCCATCCCACTCATTGAAACTCCGAAGCCCTGACCATGACAAGGTCAAAATACCATTTTAAGTTGAATCATCAGTTTTTCCTCAGGAACTTATTTTCATTAAGAATTGCTCACATGTATCCACCTTTAATCACCACACACACTCCACCTTCTTGGTGAAATTGTGTTTGCTTTGTATGAAATGATATTGCTGAGTGTCTCAGTGTGTTTAATGAAACCAGATGTCTCTGGCTTAGGCAACATGACACTCAATATCACAGTAAATATCTCTCGAGGAATGAAAGGTCATATTGGCCTTCCATAATTTCAGCTCGATTTATGTTTTGTTTGATGGCTGTTTCTGCAGTAAACCAATTCTAAAATAGTCATAATAAGTTTGTCTGCATCACATAAACCGCTTCAATGTTTAAGTCAGTATCCAAACAGGGATCTGTACTGTAGAGTAGACCAGATAAGAATTGTTGCGTCTCGAATCACAGCAGGCTATGTAGAATGTCAGAATAGCCAGTATGGTTCACTCTTTGTGGTGCTACCCAGCATAGCTTTAGTTAAATATTACACACAAGCCCTTGTATTTTGGAAGAGGTGGAGTTTGTAAGATGCTATTGAAGCAAAGAACTGTGTAAAAAAGGTTTTGCTTGTACAGTGATGCCTTAAAAACTGTATTTTTTAACTCAAAGTGCCCATATGATTTTTTAAAGGCTCCAGGTTTTGTATCTGAGTCTACAACAGGTTTACATTTTAAACACTTATATTTTCTCAGACCACATTTTTCAATGATTCTCAAACGACTCAATGGATAAATCTAAATCTCTCCTTTCCTCAAGCTTACACGGATTGGCTCTACCGTTTACAGCGCATGTTCAATTCTTTTGATTTAAAATACAATTAGTATATGGGTAATTCTAGTTATTGTTATCAATGCTAATTATGCTAATTATCTGATTACATTAGCAGCACTGCCATTTCCTTCCTATTTTATGTTATTGTAGGACTTTAGGCTCAGTGTGTTCTCAGGCATGTGAATGGATTTCCCATCTGTCTATCCTAAACCTTAGCCTAATTGTTAATGTTCTTAGCTTCTTAGTGAAGACTAGCAGTCAGACTAACCATGTTGGAGGAGCTGTATTGAAAAGCAATGACTTTCTGTTCAAGATGATTTGTTACTGATTCTTGGGTTCACTTTGTGCACATCCAGCTTCATTATGGTGAGTTTGTTGTGTATCTCATTTTCAGTTAAAGACAAAGTAATTATAGTGACAGAGAAAAGCATCTGTGTTTGGTCTCAATAACTGTCTTTTCCATTCTTCGTGAAAAAAAGACACAGGCCCATTTTGAGGCAGAGAAGAGATGGTCTTCCTGTGTAGATGTGAGCACTACACCTGCAATTACCTCCTAAGCACAAATACTCAAAAGCCATTACTGTATAGCAGGAATCATGATTGCCCACCTTTGAGAAAACACAGCCAGATGGTTTTTTTCATTATTATTATTATTTTATCTGAAGACAGGGATTCTGGACACTTTGATCACACATTTTTATTCTATCTATCTATCTATCTATCTATCTATCTATCTATCTATCTATCTATCTATCTATCTATCTATCTATCTATCATCTATACCCACTATGTACTTTTTTTATTTTTGTAGTCTGTATTTTTAGCAGTTAATTTATCCGAGAGATCCACTGCTTTTCCAGCAGATAATCAGACAATGCTTGGAAAATAACCCCAAATTACAGAGATACCAGCAGTGTTCACAATCAAACACACCACAGGCCGGCAGTCCAAAGACACTTGCTCATCTTCAAAGAACTGCGAGATGCTAATGCTTATGCGAAATCGTTTGATTTTGACCAACTTTGTTGGCCACATCAAAGTCATGATTCTAGGTGACCTTTCAGTAAAAAAAAAAATTGTATCTGTGCTTTTTGTGTGCGCTCAGTGGGTGGATACATGTGTCCATGTGTATTTGTGGGTTTCAGAGAAATCCAATTTTAGATAATGGAAACAGTAATTGAAATTTATTCTTCCACTGCAATTCGGACCTCTGTAATTTATCAAGCCTTCCGTAATGGATACTGCTATGCTGTTAGCAAATGTGTCAAGTTAAAATTGCACCGGAAAAAAGTAAACAATATTAAACATGCTTAGGCCATATACCCTCCTGCCTGTTTTTATTTGATGTGTGGTGCAATTATCGCCTTTAATGAAAGAAAGAATAAAGGAGGTCTCTGTCATTTGCCATAATCACTATCTTGCTTATTAAAGCAGCTATATATCTGTTTAACATCACTGGAGATCCTTAATCCTGAGAGTGTAATATTTTAATTAGGAGACTCTGAGATGGTGTTTTCCCTCCATCTTTTAGTAATATTGGCACTCTGTGTGTAGTCATAAAAGTTGATCATCTGACCTGCAGAAGGACTATAGTGACAGCGACCTTCGATAACAGACACACACATGCACACAAATGGACGCATTATCACCAAAACTGAAAATTAAATTTAAAAGCCCAGTGCCTTTTTTAGTTTTATCATGTACGACAGCCTTTGCAGTGTTGAAGCGGTCAGTTGAGACAAACTACTCAAGCAGACAAGAAGCAATGCTAAAACCAGGCCACAAATTAAGGGATAAAGTAATTTATATTCAGATTTCAGTGTTTTAAATTGTCCATATACATTTTTTCTTTCTTTCTTTCTATTTTTTTTTACATTTAAAATGTGGAAATTTTTTTAATGTAATTTCCCCCCATTTTTAATTAAATTTTTTTAATCTGAAATAAAAAAAGAAAATAAATAAAAATCTAAATGTAAAATATAAGAAAAACTGAATTATGAAAAAATATATCCTATTGAATACCATATAATTTACTGTAATTTATTTATTGAATTACTACTAATTCTTTTTTTATTGTTTAGTATATATTTAAGTATATAGTTCCTTACAATTCTCATGCTTAATCTTTATAAACATGCAACAGTAAATATGTAAAATGTTCTTGGTGACACATGGCCAGACTGTGATTATGTCACTCACACGTTGATTGTGGTAATTGATAAATGAGGGCCGTGTTTGTTACTGACATCTGGCTTGCTTGGCCTTTCTCCCCTTGCTAGCTCAACCTTCACAGCCCTGAAATAGCCAATTACTGCAGATGCTATTGGACGTAACAGACCAATGAGCAAATGGCTGTCCTGGGACCAAATCGAGGGGTGGGCTGCAGGTGCACAAAATCCCATGTACAGTTGAGGCCGAAGCACCTGATCCCACAATTCTTTGTTCCATTACATATGTCATTCCCAGATCAGTGAGGTTGATGGGCGTCTCACTGACCGCCTCTGACCCTGGGACTTATGGTCTGTGAGGTCTCCAGCTATGTTATAAATCAGGTTTTAATTAGACATAAAGTATAGGAAGGCTTCTAATGCTCTCATAAGGCAGTAGACTGAGTCAAATGAGCCTTATGGTGAGAGTAAATGATGAAATGGAGTTACTTGTGCATTGGTACTGTCATTTAGTACTATCTTTCTTAAAATAGGTGAAAACTAAATGGCATAATTTCAAGAAGTAGGGCGCTTGGCCCGTTGGCTTCATCATTTTAAACATTGTAGAATTTAAAACTTGTTTTCCATTTTTGTTTTGTTTTTTATGGATGGTAAAATGACATTTTCACAACATGTAAAATAAGTCTCTGATGTCCCCATAGTGTGTGTGTGTGTGTGAAGTTTTTGCACAAATACCCCCAGATATTTTTATATAGCATGTTAAACTTTTTGAGGGTTTGCAAAAATCGCACCGTTTTGTGCCTGGCCCTTTAAATGTAAATGAGTTGCTGCAGAGTGCGGGGTTTCAAGACCTCATGCATGTTAGCAGCTGTGATTACCTCATGCAAACACACTAAAATGACAGAAACTGTTCTCCTTTAATGTTAAAATAGAGTCAATCAAAGATGGAGATACTCAAGAAGAAGTGACAACATGTAGAATGAAACAGGACGTCTCTGAATGGTCAGTTGACGCATTTATGTTGCTGATGTGGAGTTAACTATCTTCAATTGGGATATTCTGTCATGTAATCCATAAATCACTCATATAGGAAATGTCGTGTAGTCCCTACCAGCCGTTTGTTGTAGTCCTTTTCTCTGAAAAGCAAATATCTTTCTTTGCTTTGAACTTTGAGCGTTGTAACTTTGATACTGTTGTTTATGCTCAACATTTCACCCTATAACAAACAATTTTACCTTTTTACATTTATATGTCGATTAGTCTTGTTTGTTGTACATTATTTTACATTTGACAAACATATTAATTCCTCTTTTGATAAAAAAGGAGCCTATAGATATTTAGACGATCTAAGAAGGATAACTAAACTAGTTTTAATTCTCAAAATCTTCAAAAATCTAAAAAAAATCTTCTGAAGTTATTTGAAGGACGTTAAGGCAAAATACCACTAAGCCGCGTACTGCATTTACTTTATCAGTTGCAGAATGGTTTTGCAGTACGCTGTGCATGAATGGGCACGGTTCTTTAGATCAAAAGTCTGTTGAACTAGAGTCCTGCGATATGTGTCTGCACTGAGCCGTGTGATAACACATAGGCCTACCTGACAGCTTTTGTGAGGTTTCATGCCTTTTTGTCCTCCAGGGTGATTGCTTGCCATCTGTAACTCTTCTGAAGGTCTTTAGAGTAAGAGCCTTGAATACAGTGAGTGAATAGATGGTTAAACATGAACTGGATGGGTCATGAGCGATTCAGAGGCAGCCAGTGGTGGGATAAATGTTATTTAAGCTATTAAGCAAGATTTTCTCACACTTTCTATGTGTTATCAGGGTCATGCCTGCTTGGAAGTGCTACAAAGAGCATCAGAGGGATTCTTCCTGTCTAATTAGGTCATTTTTGGAATCAATAAGCTGCAAAATGAACTAGACAAAAGAATAAATATACACAAGACTGAAGGACCGTTCAGACCAAGGACGATATGACTAAAGATAACTATATTAGCATCAACGCCATTGTGAAAGTGATTCTAATGATGTTGTTTCTCTGTGCCATTATTGTAGCTGTGGTGTCCGACTTATTTCGAACGATTTTGAACTATCTTTTTATTGTTTTCGTTATAGTGATCAACCTTGGTGTGCATGGGCCTTAATAGAGTATTTAGGGTCATTTCACAACTAAATGATATAAATATTTTGTTTCTCCTGCTCTGAAGCGAATACACGTAAAACCCGGCTGAGCAATTCCGATAAAAATATCCCTGTATGAATGCATGTTTGTGTGTATTGATGCATTGATGTGTATGTACGGGTGTGTGTGCTTAAAATACAGTGTAGTTAAAAGATATAAAGCCATTGGACATGATAGTTTTCTTTTGATGGTGATCTTTTTCTGTGAATGTGATGTATTAAATGGAAAGTATAACAAGAGCAGATGCACACACACTCACTGTTAAGGGGATTGTTGCTGATGGCACGTGCACAAAGACATCTGTCTCGACGACGATAAAACGAGGAGCAATCACTACCTCAGAGATAAAACAACTGTCACTTACAGCCTTTATTCTGCTGTCTCTGGATCAGTCAACCTCTATACGTGCTTTTAGAAGGATAAAAGCTATTCCTTTCATCAAGCGCTCCGTCCATCCATGGCATGTGAAGATGTGGCCGTATAAGCATATGTCATCTGTCAGGCCTGTTTTAAATAAACGCATTCATGCTTTACGCAGCGACAGCATTCGCAGGAACGCGAGGAGCACCGTTGCAGCTCCAAAACCCATTTCTGAGATAAATCTCACCTCTCCACCTCTCTGTCACCAACTCCGTCATACAGCAGGGTTGCTATGACAACCGCAACAAGGCTGGGGGAACAATTTTGAAGAGCGAGAGAGAAAGAAAATCATAACAGCCTGCACTCCATCAAGTGGATTTCCATGCATGCATCTTTGCTAGGCCCTTCTCAAATATCAATTTTCAACTTTGGAGATGGGTTTGCTTGGGCCATTGCTTGAGGAATTCTGTTTATTTTACAAGGTTCTTAGCAAGACTTCACATTCGCTCCGGTTGAGGGCTTTTGGACTGGTAATAAAGATGTTTTGTTTTATGGTGCGTTTGTTGCTTCTCCAATAAAATGTTTACTGTCGCACTTTACCCAACATCGTATTTGCGAATCGTTGTTGTAAAGTGCATGGTTGATTCTCAAAAATCTGTTGAGTTGTAATATTTGATATCCAAAGAAGGTTGTAAATTTTAATGTTAAGTGATTTCCGAAAAGCATTAGCATCTTTCCGTAGCTTTAAAATATAAAGCTCTCCTTTTTTCAAGTCCTGTAATTTTATTTTTTTACTCCGATTTTGAGGCTGGGCCTTTCATGTGGTTATCTTTAAATGAGGAATAATTCCCCTGGGCCACATTCGCTTTCCCCTCCGGCTCTTTCCTTTTGCCGCCATTGTTTGCAGCACAAAAACATTTCAATAGGTTCTTTCTCTGCAGAAGTGTCTAGTTTTATTGAATGATTTTGTGTGTGTTCCCTAAGGTTAAGTGTGTGTGTGTGTGTCTGTGGATGGGCCTGTAAGCTGATAGTGTACCACACCATACTATTAGCATATTGAAGAAGGTTGTGAGCTCAAACCTCAGGTCAAGCTTCATTCAATGTCACAGCCGTATTGCTAGTTCTTTAAACTGCTTTCTTTCTTATATTGAATATAAATTTTATTGTCATTTTTAACCATGGGCTTTTTGTGCAATAGGCAGCGAAACATTTCCTCGACACAAGGACATTTTCTTGGCACACTTTGGGGCCCTTTGTACCAATTGAGCATTGTTTAAACACCACAGCCTACCTGAGTATTGTTGTCCATTCCTTTATTACCACAGTGTTCCCATCTTCTGGCTACTTCCAGCACGATGATACAACATATTCTCGTCCTTTGGTGTCATATAGGTGACGCCATATGACACTTCGTCGAAATACTACGCACATGGCACCCTTTATCTTCAATTTGACATGCACTATTATGGGTTTAGGTCTAGGGTAGGGTCTGTGTCTCATATTGTCACTAATGCCTTGTTCACACTACAAGATTTTCAAACGTCGGGCTGAACTGTGCGGTTCACACTACATGACTTGATCTCAGTGAAATCAGGAGTGTTCAAGTTGTTGAGCTGTTCACACCACACAACACAACGTGATTGATCCAAAAAGTAAATAATAAATCAAATCATAGCTGATTCAAAGTGATCAAGGGCTTAGGACGTTCCAGTTCAGCTCATTGCGGTTTCCGCAAGTAGTGAACACTCGAGCAACGTAAGCAATAACGTACATCCGAGTGAAGTAGACGGAGGGCAGTTAGCGAGTGAAGGGCATGGCAATTTTGGACTGGAACGCAGCACTAGCATGCTAGATATTTTTCTGGGCTCCGCGACGTGTCTGCGAGCGTCTTTGATGCGTTGTTGGCTCTTTCATGCTAACAGATTGGCAAGCTTTCATATTATACATTTATTTTATTTACACTGTATATGTAAGACTTTATTTTAGACATATATAATCACTAGCCATTTGTTTTATTCTAATATTTTTGAACATGGAAAATTTAATTCTGAACAATCTAGTGCTAATGGGATGCACTTCAACATATTTAATGTGATCAATGAGGTAAAAAAGTAGGGTCAAAACTAGCTTTGTATTGACCATACAAGGAGGTGTGCTAACCATAACCATGTAACATGCTCCTCGACAATTACTGTGGCCCATGATGGCAGTAAAATTGGATCACAAATGTGTCACATAGGTCATAGTATCATTTAGATGCTACTTCGCCCTGGGGAACAAGGCCAGTAAAAGTTTTATTGGGCTGTTTACTGCAGCAATGGGCCGTCTGATAGTATAGAGCGGTGTGTTTGTATTTTTTTAAATTGGACGTATAGATCTGTTTTAGCCAGATCCACAGGATCCGAAGCCCTCGTTCCATCCGGACTGTTATGTAAGGTATTGATCGGTCCCCTGCTAGCTGGTCCCAGAGAAAGAGTTTCAAATGAATTTAGTGAGCACTACAGCTTCTGACCAGACCTGAGCTCTTAAAATCCACCACATCCAGCTTAATGCACCTCCTACTGTTTTACTTTCTCTCAGGAGAAGTGCCACACGCCACTTCAAGCCCCTGCTGACTGTGCATATTGTCGCCTTCTGCTTACCTTCAACATAAAGGCCTCTTTTGTATGCAAATCGTCGGTGTGATAAAGTTTAGCTTTTAGGGGCAAGCTTATGCGTTTGAGCTTATACGGCTGAGTTGTGGATAAAAGAGTGTCCAGGGAGGAAGGAAGAGACAATGGAAGTGTCGTCTTATCGCAGGAACAGACGTGCACCACCCGGCCAGTGAGGAGGAAGAGGAGATCACGACCAGCTGGAATAAACGGAAGTACATGTGAATATCTGAATATCTCCTCTAAACCCAGAGAGGGGTTTGCTGGAGTGTGACAAATCTGACCCCAAGCCTCCAGCTCTCTCTGTTGGGTAGACTTAGATTAGGCTGTTTTGGCTTTTAACCACACCTCCGATAAATATCAGATTCACTGCGCTGGACTCACAGATGGAAGAAAGAGTTGAGAGGAAGATTAGGAAAGAGAGAGAAACACTGCTCTGTTTGTTTACTTAAGTTGTAGCTTCAGCCCATCATTTGATCATGCATAACAGTAATCAAGTTATAAGCTATGGCCTTATTGGGGAATAGCTGGTGTAGACATTATGTTTGCTTAGCTATCTATATGAAGACACCATAGACTTGTGTTATTTGTATTAACTCTATTTTTACTAACTCTAAATGTAATAATATTTTTTAAATATTAATATTAATTATAATTTCATAATATAAATGATTAATTTGCAATTATTACATATATTTCTCCCTAAAATATATATAATGTATAAAAAATATATAAATATAAATAATGGCACAGTGCAAAAATAATATTATTAATAGAAAAATATTACACAATTTTTTTTATTATAATTCTAATATGTATTATTATTATTAAATAGTATAATATATAAATATTTAAATACTTTTTTATATATAATATTAAATCATATCAAATAAAAAGTATTGTTATTAAATACTACTATTACACTGTAGAAATGAATATGCTTTATCTAATCAAAAAAATTGTGGCAACAGATTACAAGCAATATTATTAATTAAATTTAACAAATTTGAATTGAGTAATAATTAAACAAATTAATTTAATAATTACTTTTAATTCCTTAAAAGTTAACCATTTAAAGATGAGTAAAACAACCAAAAAAACAAACAAAAAGAAAACCATGTAAGTCACCATTATGGTGATCGTTGTGAAATATGACCAGAACATGTTTTTAATGAGATTGATTCATAATCGCTCTGCGTAGGAAGTGTGAAGTGGCTCATTTAAGACAAAAAATGTGGGGCAAAGGTGAAGCAACAGCAGACAGCTGGCCATGAGCAACCTGACACCAAGCGGACGTTCAACTAATCAGAAGAGGGAGACAGAGATTTTAAAGAGACATCTAGATAGGAAAAGGTTGGAGACAGACACGGATGGCATTAGTTTACGGTAGCCCTGCTGTTGAAATGAAACCAAATAGTAATCTCAGCCATGGCAAGCAGTTTATTTCAGTTCTTAATGGCAGGCATCTCACGTTTGGCACAGATGCTGTTTGGCTGTAAAGGGGCCCTCCAGTGCTGTTTCCAATCCGACCACCTGAGAGTGGGAGCCTGGAGGGGGCACCAGGGAAGCCCCATAATGATTTTATGAGGAGTGGTCTATTGAGTTAAAGCATCAGAGATGGAATAGGGCTCCAGCAGTTTGTGTTTGTGTTTATCTTGGGGGTTATTGTGCCCTAGGGCCACTACTGGGGCGGTCCGTGAGAGCAGGTTATGTCTGAATGTGTGTGGGAATGGGACGGTTTGTGAAGGTCATTCTGACCACAGCATAAAGTAAGACTCAGCTGTGTGATGCAGATGAGTTTCAATTTGTCTGTCCGACCTGGGTCCTTTGCACCATTTGCCGTAGGAAAAAAAAACGTGTCAGTTTTTTTCAGAAATCAGAATAATTTTTATTTATTTATTATTTATTTTTTGCTGATGATGGATTGCAATACTCTGGTTGGCCTTGCTGTTTAAAACTATTCAGAAAGTCTAAGTATTTGACTATGCTTTTGTACAAACTGAATTAATCACATTTTTGGCACACTGACACAATTCATGATCTCTTTTTTATTGTGAGGTAGTAAAAAATTAATGTTACCTAATCTAATCACTAAACTAAGCACTTGCTAAATGGCTTTGTGTCATTTAGCAAGTGCAAGCTATAGCTAAAACTATAACTCACTGAATTTAAATCAGAGACCAGCTAAACAAAATAAAACATATAAAAAATGTATATATAATTTACTTTTTTTCATTATTTTCAATGTGTTTATGTAAAAATTAACTAATTGAACTCTAGATAATATGCATTGGATCTAAAAGTCTGAGACAACTACAATACAAACGTCTGGCTGGTCTACTTTTAAATTTCAGTAGATCTTGAATCCCATCTTTGTGGTAGTCTGAGACTTTTGCACGCTATTGTATTAATGTTTCATAAGTTTATATTGCACAGATAGTCTTGAGTTCTTTGATATTTATTGTTTTCGTCCAAAACTCTTGCTGCCTATACATTTTCAAAATCATTGCTCTTTGAAGCATCTCTATTTGGAGTGTTTTCACGTTTCTTTCCCTCAACCTGGGCTCTAACAACAGCTATACTGGTGTTTTTGCTCCAATTAATGATTCATAGGTTTAAATAATTGATGTTTTTTGGGCATTGAGATACACGGCACATTAGCCCTCAGTCATGCTGATATCTCCATTCAAACACCACCTGCTCAGGATGCATCATTTTAGTCTGTGTTTTCGAGTATGTACGGTGTGAACAGTCATCTAAAGGTGCTCACATACACGTCAACACTTGAGGGTCTCAAATAGCCCTTAAATAATATATATCAATTACGTAATGCAGTATTGTTTACATAATAATCCCTGATAATAGGGAAAGACCATCCAGTAGATACAGTATTTGTAACATGATTAATGGCTCTAGACCATAATTAACTTAATTTATTTATAATTTTAACACATGGGACTTTAATAAACAACTTGTATCATGCTCGAAGGAATCAGAGGTCCAGATGGTGATGTCTGCTGGATTTTGTATATATAAACTGATGACTCGTCTTACCTGTGTGAATGACACTGAAGGGTGTTTCACATCATCCCCTGCCATTGCTTGCAAAATAACAGAAGTGCAGTTCTCAAGGTGCCTGGACGGTATACATGAAAGATCACACACCTCTGCTGTCTTAAGCACAGATAAAACGAGAGTAGAGGTATTGAATGCTAATCTTAACCAATTGACAGGCATTGCTTTAGCTGTATTTGCTAAGTCAGACATACTATTAAGCAGTTTTAGGGCTCTTAGACATCCAACAGATACATGTGGTCACCTTTTTGTAGCATCTCTAGGCACTTTTATCCCTGATGATGTCACCTTTTGGGGTCAGCTTCAGTGACCCGTGGTGTCACCAGCTGATGTTATCTGCTACAGCGCCTTCTGATCCCTGCAGATGACCTTTCCCTCCCTTGGTGAATATGGATTAGAACTTTGAATTAGAGTGAAAAAGGATAGAATAGAATGGAATGGCATTGAATGAAATGGAATGGGATTAAATGGAAAAGAAACCCTTTGATGGTTAATGGTTCTGTTTAATATTGATTCATTACCAGTAGTAGGTGATGTTTTGTGATTGAGTAAACATGGTTTGTTTTAAAGTGTTTACCTTTCAAACAATAGTACAGTTATTTGTGTTGTATCTATTTCTATTAGTATAAATGCTGGGTTGTTTCAACCCAAATTTGGGTCAAATATGGACAAACCCAAATGTTGGGTTAAAAATGTAATTTAAAATTTGAACCCAACTTCAACTTTCACTTTCAACTGTAAATTATTTAATTACATTTTTAACCCAACATTTGGGTTTGTCCATATTTGACCCAAATTTGGGTTGAAACAACCCAGCATTTTTTAGAGTATAGTAGTTGTTGTGATTATTTGTTTATTATTTGTACAAAGCAACATTGTGAACAATAAGCTGAGAAAGTTGTGGGGGTTTTTAAGACTACAACATGCATGAGCAATGCTTTTATCACTTGTCTCTGCTTCTTTTTTGCATGTTTTGATCTGGAGATTCTGTTCTCTTCCAGAAGATGTATAATAGCATAAAATTACGTCAATGGCAGGGGAAGCGATGTCTTATAAATGATGAAAAATTCTGTCAATGGCAAGGAAAGGGAGTTTGTTAGTACCTTCCAGAATTCAGTATCTCCAGGCACACATTGTGAAGGATTGTTGAGGGATGTATTTGGAAGAGAGAAACTCCTATTGGGGCAAAGTTGGCTCAGATTCTTTCCAAACCCACTGAGTGAAATTAAAGCTCTGCAAATCGGATTATTCCTTCCCAAGAGAGCAGTCTCGCAGCCAGTGGACAACTGCCTCTATGGTATACTGTTATCACTTTGTGTCTCTCTCTTTTACTCTCTCTCTGTGAATCTGGAAACTAATTTGATGACAATCAATAGAGGTCTGGTGTCTCTTCCTGTTTCTTTTGCATATTTACTGGAGCAGTGTCTTTCAAGATAAATCTAATTAATCAAACACTGACGTGTGGGTAAATACAGCAGGACCATAATCACCATAGAGTTTGAGTTGCAGATGTCCCCCTGCAATATTCAGAACAGTGGTCATCCATGAGGGTTTTTCAGTAGTTGATTTCTTGCCCCTGTCCAGGAGACAGTATGTGGCTTCATGTATACAGTAGTCAACCGGTATTGTAGTTTAAAATGTCAGTGTTGATATAAAGAGGAGGGTGGCTAATGGCCAAAATATTGTTAATTTTAATGCAATTGGTGACAGAATAACCCAACCAGTTTTTCTAGCGCCATTTCAATGTTTATGACAAACTATTCTGTGGGATAGATGGTTTTCGGATCCAACTTGAGCAAGTACTGATACTTTTTTTAAATGGATTGTTGTTTTGCTTTCTGCCGTTATGCTTTTGTTTTCCAATGTGATTCATGAACACATTGAAAGTTCATTACAACTACCACTAGGGAGGCAAATTGCAGCCAAAGGTTTCAGGCAGAAAATAGGTGGCCAAATCTGGTATACAAAGCGAGAACAGTCACAGCCAAGAAGATATTTATTGATTAATATACACTAATGAGTGGTGATGTGTTGGACCAATTATATTTCACATTCGGCAAGGGTGACCCACAGAGCAGCTGGTTAAAACTCTGATTTACATAAAATACATTATTTTTTCTGTTATTGCAGTATTGCATCATTGGATTGGACACAGTGTTCACAAAATGGCTGAAATCCCTTTAGACAACAATAATTCACACTAGACTGAAAATATTGAAAACAGATAGTATTCCTCTCCATTCATAAGTCAGATCTCTATTCTTGAAATTCTGCATTATCTCTAATGACTATAAAAAAACAACATCAACCAATCAATAAATTAGGGTCACCTGAATGTGAGATGTAGTTGGGAGTTGTTTAGTTGGTGGTCATTTAATGCCTTGTGATAAATACCCAGTTAACACAGTCACAGCTCCTTCTACGCATCATCTTTTAATGAATATCCAAAAGATACTCATTATTATTCATGAGCTAAAGTAGGTGTAGTCATGTGCACTGAGCTTTAGATAGAGAGAGAGAGAGGAACCCAGAGAGAGATGGACGAGTGAGAAAAGGGGGGTGTGTCTCTATGAAGAGGGGTTTAGTACAGCGTGTGTGGATGACTGCTAGTCAGCTAGTGTGGATGAGAGAGACACAAGGAGATCGAGGGGGTACGATGCATGCACACACACAGTCATTCACAAGGAATTCTGCTACATCAGGCAGCCTGGTCAATGTGTGATTTTTACACAAAGAAGAACGGGTGAAAGGTACCCACTGATGAAAGACGTTACTCAACATTTGAGGGAAATCCCCAGGGTGCCTGTTTGCGTGCACTACTGCCAGAGATCTGTTGGGGGACCCGCGACGGCAAGATGGGCTGTAACTTGTGCACGTTGCAGAAGAGAGAGGAGCACTACAAGCTGCTTTACGAGATTGCCCAGGTAAGTTTCTGAACTGGTTCAACCTACTCTGGGAATACCCTGAGACCCTTGTGGAGTTGAGTTCTAAGCCTTTTTGACCAGAGTTTTGACCTTCTCTTAGACATTTCTTTACAATCTTTTCTCTGCAACTCATTCCAGATTCAGGAATGGATCCTTTACAGTATTTATTTAGACTCGATTGATCCAAAGCAACTTGAGAATAACACATGTAGGACCAGTTGTTTCAAGGGGACAGGACACTACAGGTACTCCTACAAGTATTGGATGGGGAAACATTTTGTTTTAAGAGGTTCAATCATTGGCCTTCTCGCCCTAATTTGATAACAACAATCAGGGAGTGGATAGAAAGTGAACTGGAATAAATTGAAGTGGGTGGGAATGGACAGGACCACAAGTTGGGATTCAAACTCTGGTTGCCCAAAGATACATGTCGGAACGCTTGCCCAGTCTTCAACCTCTCAGTTTTAAAAGTGTCTTCTAAGACAATTAGTTTTTATTCCACTAGTTGTCCCATTTTATGGATCTGTACAGTCTTGTGGGAAGAGTTCTTCAGGAGAACTCTTTGTTGTGTGTGATGAATCCCCAACTGGATTGGGACTTACCTGGAAGCATTTGTCAGGGATCAAAGCTACTTTTGAAGCACACACCCTTCTACAACTGTGCTAGTATTATTGTTAATTTGGCTACAACTGTTGTACAAGATGCTTGCAGGTACTGTAGGAGGATGGGAATTTGGGGATTGCACACACTGGTGAAACTTGTCTTTACGCGTTAGCTGCAAGTGAGAGCTGCAAGAAGGAAGCAAGCCTGGACTGGATTCCAGACTTGGATAAAGACCATTTCAAATAGTTGCAGAATATTATATTATTATATCACTGAATAATATCACTATATTTCCAAACCTTTCCTTGGCACCCATTGGACCTCTGCAATAGAATACACAATAGCACAATGTTCAATGCTATAATGGAAAAACGTTTTGCTTAAGGTTAATGCTAGTCTGAGACTGGCTCAACCCCTGGCTCCGCTCCTCTCTGAGTTGAAAATTACCCATGTTCCAGTGCTGCACATGAGGTCAAACTCCCTGCTCCTTCCTGAGCATCAAGCGTGCAAAATAACATTTTCATGATACTCTTATCGCCACCTCATTAAGCTGTTGTACAAAATGTCTTTGGTCACTAATTAGATATTTGAACTTGCCTTTTGTCTGTGTGGATGCCAATCTGGGAGATTTATCCCTGTCGGTGGCTGAACTGAGGTAAAAGAAGTTTGATCTCTACTGGTTCAAAACAGTGGGCTTGTGTTTAAAATGACTTCTTGTTGTCAGCAGTGCAGTACTGTCTATGATTACGAATTTTGTACACACGCTTGCTCTTTTGTGGCACTATAGAGTGAAGAGGGACTGGCATTGTTTTTCCAGTGGCGTGCTGCCGCTTTGACACCCTAGACATTTGTTACCCTAGACATTGTATGAATGTGTCTGGCGGGTTACGGTTTGCTTTTTTTCTTGACATGAGATGACTTTTTATGTCACATGTTGGTCCCTTTGGTGTTTTAGCAGCCGAATGCAACTCTCGATATAAGAGAAAACAGAAAGGGAAAGAGGAAAGAAATACTGTCTCCAGGAAGGATGAAGGTACTAAGGAATTTTGAAAGGATATGGAAATCTGGATCTACTCTCCATAGAGTAAATTCCCAAGCCGAAACGAAAGTGTGTCAAGGAAGTGTTGCCTCAGATGTTTCCTTTTCTGGGTATTCAGCAATTTAAATTTTTTGAGCTTTTATGTTCGCAAGAAGAAATCAAAGAAGATGTTGCACTGTGTTACTCTTTAAGTCACAACAACAAGCAGACATGAATAAACACAAACACACGCCTACACTGCAATTTCACGCCCCTTGACAATTTTGACACTATTCTTGGCAGCACAGCCTCTTTAGCCCCGGTGGTCTGTAAGATTTATGAGTTTAGTGTGAGTGTTCGCCCCTCAAACGGGCTCACCATGGAAATGTATTCTTCTTTCTTTGTTAGCCACATTACAATGACATCCCGTACTCTCTCTCCCTCGCTCTTTCTTACTTTCGCTCTCATCAGGACTTAGCTGTGTGTTTGTGTTCCATCAGGAAGATCAGGTTTGGGATTGTAAGATCTCGAGCTATTTCACCTGAATTTGGCCGACAGATCTGAGCTGACAAAATCTCTGTGATTGGCTGCTGTTTTTCCATCATGATGTAAAATGTGATGTCATTTAAAGTCTTATTATAGATGACATGATTTGTGGGTGATATCAACACTAAATTATATTAGGTAACCTTTCAAAATGACAGCTTTTGCGTGGAAAAAGTGTTATTTACTGCAGTGCTGTAAAAACATAGACTGCAAATACCCATGAGACAATTGGGTATAGGTTACATCAATGGTGGATTTTTATTAATAAGCAGTTGCTGGGAAAAGCTATTTGAAACCTTGATTTGACATGGATTTCTGCATAAAATTGCTGTAAAATAATAAATGTCCTTTTTGAACAAACTGTATCATTCACAGTGAAAAAACGTAAAAATTGATATTGCCACAATTCCTTGGGTGACACTCACATTTTATGTATTTTTGTTGAAATAAATAGTTATGCACATTGGGGTTTTATGTTACATTTATGATGGTGTTTAGTGTTTCTATTGAATGATACTGTGCAGCCTCTTAATATAGTATAAACTTTCTCAAACTGTGGAAACGCTGCTTGTGATGAGCTTTGATTCATTATGTGACTACTCACCACTGAAATTGGTGGTTGTTAGAGTATTACAATAGTACAAAACAGACATTATAACTTCAATAGATCAGTAAATTCACATTAAATCATATAATGAAATGCTGTCAATTTAAGTTAAGTCTGTAAAACCCGAAAATGTTGCTAACTTATTTTTACGTTAAATTTATGGCAAACACTGCTGCCAGTTTTTTACCGTAAATTTAATTTTTTTTTTTTTAAATTGTAGTGTTCGAGTTTCAGCATTTTCTCCATCAGCATTAAATCCAAAATAGAAAAAAAGTGCAAAAAACTTAATGTTGTTAACTTTGATTGTACTTAAAGATTTTTTCCTCATGCTAAGAATTGATCTACTGCTGGGCTAAATTAGCAAGGTGCAAAAGTCAGTCAACTATTAAAATCAAAACTGGATTTGTTAATGTAATCTCTAAAACTCTAAATTCAGCTGAAATGCTGAGGCTCAGTGCATTTTACAGCCATGGTCAGGAGCCCGTATGGGGACAGATGCTCTGTAATTTCCAGTTTGTGGATCAGCATGGGAGGAGACACACCTCCCACTCACTCACTCGCTCACTCATTCACTCGCACATTCGTTTTTAGCATCTAATCCAACAGATTTCAGAGATATAATAAAAAATAGAAAATATTTACTAGAAGAAATCACACCCTTAGCTTTTGCATGGGCCAAATTGAGATTTATTTGTAATTCACCTTGTTCTAATAGATCCAATTCCAAACTCTTGATTAAATTAAAATGAGATTTTTAATTTACATGAAAAAGCTGGCACTAGTTTAGCTCTGCACCCCTGGCCATCGAGGGTCAGATGAAGTGTCGGTCCCGAGAGCGCTAACAGCCATATGGATCTGTGCGATTGAATTGGGCAGTCAGTGTATCACAGCCTTCAAGTTTAATGGGTCTCCAGATGGGAGGACAACCTTTAGAGAGACTTGCCAAAAGGAACTGGCTTTTGTGAAGAGTGTTAGATTGAGTTTCGAGTATGTATGTGTGTAAGGATGCTTCACACTCCTGCCCCAACCGAGGTCTCTCTGTATTGGCATCGTCATTGTTGGGCCACGTCCTCTGTCTCTCCCTCTCAAAACACTCTCATCCATCTTACTGTCCCGGAGCCTTTCTCTGAATGATGCTCCTTCCTGATGAAACGCGATGGGTGTGGAGCGAAAGAAGGCAAAGACAGAGAAACATGTACTTTGATTGATCTTGTGAGCTTGTTGGATGATAAGCCTGTCAGATAATACAGGCCCTGGGGTGATCATATCACCAGATCCTGCCAACCAGATCCAGCCCAGGCGAAGCATGTGTGGATGTGTGTGTGCATTTCATGGAAATCCATTTTAAACCCATATAATTCTTTTGGCTCCAGCATGCATGAATGAGTTGCATAATTATTGCTAAAAATAGACATTGTGCTCTTAGTGGTCCAGGTGATTTTCTGCCTTAGTGAAATAACAGATGCTGAGTTCATATTTTAATTCTGATCTGGAGAGAGAGCAGATGACCTCATCTAAACCTCTGTCTCATATCATTTACCCAGCCACTGATCTTCCTTACCAGATGCACCATATTACCCTGTGTGCATGGTTTCATGTTTACTACATACCTTTTTTTTACATTTCATGTGATATATTATAAGGTTGTATGATAGTTCATTATAGGGATGCACTATACTGTATATCAGCCACCATATTGATTCTCGATCCGAATACTGTATTATGTTCATTTTGGGATGGATTTAGCATAAAAAATATATTTTTCAACACAATTTTTCACACTGTACCTTATAATGTTTTGATGGTTTAATTTACTTGTATATTTTTGTTTTTAGTGCCACATTATCAAGCTATTTAGACAATAAAAATGTATTTCCTATGGATAAACCCAACCAAAAATGTGTTTCCATGATTAATATTATATTTCAATCTTCAATTCATCTAGCTATTAAAATGGGTTTCAAATAGCATTATACATTGACTTTAAATTAGGTTGTTTTGCGTTGATTTGTTCTATATTGATTGGGTCTATCTAGTAGGTTTATAGTGCACTGGAGGATTGTGGATTAATCCATTTGTAATTAACAATTAGCAGGTACAAGATGACAATCCTTAATATCCCATCTGGCCGAGGACCCATGGAGGAAATACTGACGTTGTTGTGCAGCTGCCAGTGTATCGTAGAGAATTACAGTTCAAGAGCTCTTCAGTCAAATTCAGTTAATTTATGGGTTATGTGTGATGTATCTGCAATATTAAAACAATCTGTGAGCACTGCAGCTCAGCCCAGTATCACAGTTACTTGGTAAGGATCAAATAGGCTAATGAAGCATCTGTGTGTGCAAGGTTATAGCACAGAAATAGATCTCAGGGGCGTTTTGTTTCTGTACGCACGTGGAATGAGGGATGATACCTCTCCCCAACTCACTTTCTGTCTCTTCTTTTGTTCTTTCAAAGGTGAGACATTTTCTGTGAGAAAACAGTGAGCGGAAGGCTGAGGAATTATGGGATACTGAAATTGCTAATGTTTATCAGAGTCAACTTCTCACTGTTGGTACACTTACTGTTTATATGGAGATGGCGATGAATGTAGAGAGACCTTGTGTCATTGCAGACATGCTGTCTTACATCTGGCAGTAGCATACAGTATTGGACACATTTCACCTTTCATCAGTCACACACACACACATATAAAGGGAGGTCACTGCTCCTGTCTGTTCCTCTTGGCTGGCCCCGGCCCCCTGTGTGAGTAACAGTCTGTCAGTGTGAGACACAAACTGGTCCGGTCATTTCCTCTGAGTCTGACACGAGCACACCATGACATCCTTTATTCAACGACAATGATAAGATGATATCAGTCAAACATTCCTTATGGGTGCAAGTGTTGAACTTATAGTCAGGGGTTTCTTTAACTCCAAACTTGTATGTCTGAGAGGTTGAGATTTCACCTTTCATCCACAGTAAATCTTGAAATGTAACTGGTAACACTTTACAAGAAGGTTTCATTTGTTAACCATGAGCCAACAATGAACAATAGCCTACTTCTACAGCATTAACTAACCTAAATTATGGTAATCTCAATGTTTGATTAAAATTTCCATGTTATCAGAGATGATGCAACATTTGTGGTGGAAATGGCATTGAAGTGGAAATGTTCAAGACCATCAGATATGGTATACATATCCAAACTGACAATGCTTAACCAGTAAGAGTGTGAAAAATGTGTGTGTTTATTTTTTAAAAGTCCCACCCAATCATTAATATCTGTGTTTGGTTGTAATGTGTTGGACTGGTGTAATGTCTAAATTCATGTCAATCCAGCATTTGTACGAATGAGTAAGAATGATTTGTCTAAACCCCACTGATGGGTAGGTTTAGGTTTAGGAGTGGGGTCAGGGGTAGCTCATCCGTATGAATTCATGCGAATTGGGCAACTCGTAAAATATGTACGATTTTTGCTAAATTCTTTACCGAGTGAGGTCGTACGAATTCAGCACACCTTGTAAAATACGTACGAATTGCTGTGAGATCGGGTATATTAGATCTCATATGTCATGATTGCTTGTCATTCGGGTATTTTTGGTCAATTTGTGGTATTTTTGAGTCCACATTTTTACGTCTTGGACAGGTTCTGTATGTTCATTCAATACTGTGACACTATCAAACTTGAGTTGGGTTTCTAGTGTGCTTGAAAGTCATTAGCAGCTCTCGGAGGTCTCTTGCGCCGTCCGTTTGCGTATTAAGTATCAAGCGGCCCATCTGTGGGGCAAACCGTGGTGTCTCCGCTCAGTAACCGGATCTGCTCTCTGTAACATCAGTAGGGTTCAAGTCTGAGAGCAGATCCTTTCTTGGAAATTTGCATTTTTATGTTCTATTGTGTGCTTTCATGCAGCATTGACCTATTAAAGCATATGAAAGAGATCAGGTCTAGTATGTTGCTTGAATAGATATGTATTATATATATTATATTATTCGAATATATTAGAATAAATAGAATATAATTCATATAATATAATAATTGAATAAGTCTACATTGATAAACAATGAATGGAATCAAATGTGTCCCCTTATCCTTGCCTTATCCTAAGAAAAATATTAAGTCTTTTTATCTGCTTATTCAAATTCTTCCATATTCTGATTAGCCAATTACGCCCAATTCATACTCCAAGTCATCCGTTGAGCAACTGTGAAAGCGAGAGCTGACTGACTGTCAACAGGCTGAATAGAGCTAAATTGCACTGCAAAACATCTCAGTGTGTTGTGCATTATGTGGCTGTGTGCGTCAGAGACAATCTTCAAGCAAGCTTGCGTGTTTGGATGTCATTCACACGCATCTGATGTGCTCTTGAAGACCGTTCAGGTGTGAAGGCGTGCATTATTTTTTCCCATTCTTCCCTTGAGAGCCATATCCAACTCCATGCTTGAGAAACAATGCTAATTGGCATGAAGTGCCGGGAAATCTCACGTCTGGTAGCTCATTAAAAGTTTGACATATTTTGATTTAAATATGTCGTTCACACTAATTAAACTACTCGCACAATGTACCTGGTTTTACTCAGAAGGTGCAGGTGTTCACATTAAAATATCTGGTTATTAGATTCATCTTTTTATATTCGGCTTCAGATTTGATGGGGAGCAGATGTCTGTTTTGGCCATGGGGTGGCGGCCGCCATGTGCCACACCTGTAGTGGTGCATTAACTACACACAGAGCATGAAGACCCGTGCCAACCCACTCGCAACTGCCAGACGCATTCATCAGGCTTTGGATCCACAAACGTGGGATGCAGGACAAAAGATTCACACATAATCATGTGGATGGAGGGACTCTGATTAGTATGTTCGTTAAGAGATGAGCACGGGAGTATGCAACAACAATTGTTGTGCTTTTATCGCGCGAACAGTACAGCGAACAGAAGCCTTTCTGTCATATTGATGTGCTAGGCCACACTCAGGTTATTTAGTATATTGACTTAAGAATTCAGAAATGAACTTTATGCATTGTTGAATACTTGCTGTGGTAGAGGCTCTGACCTCGTCTTGAACTCACATACATCAGATTAGAAAGCAGTTACTGTTATCCCTCCCTTGATTTAATTTAGAAATATTCCTGGAACATAGTGCGTGTGTGTGTTTGTTTATCTATTCAAATGTCTATTGTTTGTGGTGTTCCTGCCTGTAATGATGGCAGATGTAAGGTTAGTCGTGTGTCTAATGTGTGTAGGAGGAAGTAACAGACAATAAGCCTCTGGCACTGGGCGACACCACATCTATTAGACTCAGTCTAAGAGGGAGACACATGAAGTTCACTGTGGAAGACAAGGCACTATTTAATCGGTTTGTCTCTCTGGAACACTAGTACTACAGTTTTCACTCAGAGGTTTTCATTCATTAGTATTAATATCCAAATTCTAAAGCCGCACACTGTAAAAAATATTGTTGGTTTAACTTAAACCTGGTTGCCTTAACTTTAAGTTAATTGAAATTGAAAAATTGAGTTAACACAATGAATTGATTTAATAATCAGAAACTCAAAATATTATGTTATCTGAACCACATAAATTATCTAAGTTGATTTGACAGACGAAAAAACGTTGTGATAACAAGTAGACTTTGAGCACACAAAAATTCTACAGACACTAAAAAATAGTGAGTATTTCTACAGAGTATTTTTTTAAAACACATTCCAATCAATGTTGATTCAACATCAAAAATGTAAAAATATGCAATATACTCACTAATGCAACACTGTAATCCTGCAGATTTAAAGTTTGCGTTATTTTAATTCAGTTAAAAGGCCACACTGTTGCATAATAATCTTCTGTTGGTCACACATCTTCACATGATACAAATTTGCAGGTTCACCAAACTTGAACTTTAAAACGCAGCAAAATGCAAAGACGTCTTCGCTTGAACTGTTTCCTGTCTCCTGCATTCGTATATGCGGTATGAACAGAAGTTAATGGAATGAAAAGTATAGTGTGATCATCCTTGAAGGAACCACAAAATGCATTGCATTGTGATTAAGATAGTTGATGAAGCTATAGAGGAAGGTCAAAAATACTGAATTTCAATATAATTTCAAAACCTTTTTTTTTAGTAATTACAAACGTATTAATTTATCCAGCAACAAGCAGACATGAAACTCTATTGAGAGCAAATGTTTGTTCATTTGTTGGACATATTGAGTTGCTTTCCAAATCTGTCACTTATGAGATCCCATGCCTTTGTTAGAATAATGCCTATGCAGTGAAGTAGCTCAGGATTTGAAACAGAGCTGGTATCTCTCAAGAGCGGAGTCCTTCATTAAAGTCATTAGTAAGGCATGGTGGGACACTCCTACCAGCGAAATCAGATAAAATAATGAAGCATACCCACTGAAACCACAAATCACCCTCAGATCTGTCTCTTTTGCTCTCTCTCAGCCTGCCTGCCGTACCCATAACTCTCCCTTGGCTCGCTTGACTGATTTCTCAAACATGTTAAGGCCAAGACACCAGGTTCATTGCCTTTCAGGGACAATCAAAATTTTCAGCATTAGGTCAAGTGAGAGTCAGCATGTACCAAAAAAAGGCAAGTTTAGCCCTGAACCTGAGGTCACTCTTACTTGTATTGTTGTATTGCATAGCCTTGTGTTATTTACGTGGTGGTTATGATTAATGTTGGCTTGTTCCACAGCATTTTCGCCCTGACATTTATTGGTGAACCTTGAAGTGAACTCGACTGCACAGCAAAGCCAATAGCTAAATTCAGGACTTGGTCCAGTTTTTTTTTTCTTCTTCTTTTTTTTTTTGAAGGCTGGTATTTAAAGCTAAAGTGTGTATTTTCTTCAGTGATAAAACATCAAACCATTTGCTGAATTTGGAATCACATACTTTCTTACTATACTCATACAAAGATGCTAAAAGAGTAGCAATAGTATGTGGTTCTGAATTCAGCAATTGCTTAAATATTTTTGAATATTTTAACTAATGGCATGAGTTTGGGGCAGGACTATCTGTTTTTCTGACCAATGGCAGATCAGGGGAGTATTTGGGAAACCAATTTCTAGTGCCAAAGAAACCATAATTAAATATATAAGTGACCATGGAAGAGCAGACAAGCCCGGACATGTTGCGCCACTTTGGCTTAAGGGCTTGAAATTGTGCAGGCGACATGTGGACAAAGAGACACAACCCTGTCAAAAATCTGTTCTCAATTACCCTTCCTTTTACAGTCCTTTTACCCATGTACTTACTATGTACTTATTCTAGTAATTACAATTATTGGGTAATAACTACTAACCCCTGAACCTACCCCTAAACCTACCCCTAACCCATGTACTTACCTTAAATTAGCCAGTACTTTCTGGTAAGTGCACTGTAAGTACACACACTGTACTGTAAAAGAAAGCATTACCAACATTTCATTTATTCACACTCCTGTTGACAAGTAATGGAAAAACAATTCCCTATATCTAGATTCACTACACATGATGTAGCCTATGACAGCATGCAGTGTGATCATGCTTATGGAGAGTGCTTGCATCAGGTTATTGTATTGATGTACTGGGGCTAAACAAGCATTTTGTTGACACAGTTTGTCATAACACATGTCATCCATGGCTGGGTCCTGCTGAAGGACTCATTAGTTACACATACACACAGCTCTCTGATATATGTGCCTGTTATTTCAAATGCATTATTTATTTTTGTACCTGAAAATAGAGAAGAATGAGTATGCATTTATTTAGCTTGGAGGATCAACCCAAGGTTGGTGCTAATGGAGAATTTAATTATGTTGTGAAAGGTAGACATTTCCCTGCAGGGTGAGCTCTGTCATCGCTGTGTTGTGTAGTCAAACTCCCACCGCCTGATTCCCACAGAACAAGTCAGTGGCATATTGCTGCCGGAAACCTCTTTGAGGAGTGATCTTTGTCCCTAAAGAGGAATTTTAATTTAACACAAAAGCACATGCATAAGCAATGGCAGCAGAGATGGTTGAATCTCTATGGTGATACTGTCTAATCACAGATACTGATGTGGGAATACTGTGCATGTTGAAAAATGACAAAGTGGGGAGGGGCCGATCTTGCAGGTGCTCACGGCGTTCTAGAAGTTGCATCTTACAGTATTTATATAGTATAATTGGGTTTATAATTAATGGTTAAGTTTGTAGTGGTGTTAGTTTGTCATAGCATAACTGCAAAAATAGTTGTTTTCAAACAGGTTTCCCTAAAAGCTTCATGCATGTTTTTTTTAATCAACACTTGAATGTGGGAAAAGTTTTGAAAAGATGTGTAATTGCACCCGTATATGACTGTAAAAACATGGATTGCAGGAATATTTTTCCAAGCGTTCTCATAAATGACAAAAAATAAATACAATAGATAAAACCATTCCATTAATGGAAGGAAAAGAGGTTAATGTTTGTCATATTAATAATTTTCACACCAAGTTCATAATGGTGACTAATGTGTGTATATGGCGTAGCCGCTGATTTTAATAAATTACCCAGAGTTATTATCATGACTGATGTGCTCAATTTGCTTGTTTGTTTACGAATCTATTTAGTATGCTTGGATTATACTTGTAATGAGACAAAACTCCATTTTTGCTGCCACACATCAACAGTAATTTGCACCAAATTTCACTTAAACAGAAAGTCTTAGCGCTTTTTTCTCTACTGATCTCTCACTCACTCATGCATTTCATCAGTGTACTAATTGGCTCTCATTAATTTCTTGCCACACTGATTAATCAGTGCAGAGACGACATGGAAAATAGCATATGCAAATAGTTAATAGTCTCTTTTTGAATATCTGAATAGTTAACGACATGGAGAGTTAGTTATCACCCTCTGAGTAAATCTAAGGAAGAAAATGAATTCGAATAATAACAGACTGTGACAGAGTGTGGTTTCTTTTCCACAGTTAAAGCGAGATGATGGCGTTTATAGACTCCTGAAAGAAAGAGTCTGAGCTCTAAAGCAATATGCTAAATTCGGATATTTGATAGAAATGATAAGTTCTAATAATGAGAAAGTCTTCTTTTTCAATTAGACTCCTTTGTGGCATTGTCATTGAGCACCTGCAGTGAATAGATGGGTGACGGGTGTTGTCGCCATGTGCTCAATACGAAGATAAGATGCTTTTGGGGTTGTGAATGAGAGCGTGAGTCCGATATTGTGTTTTTGCTCACACTTAACACCCTGAAGAATCGCTTTTGATTGCTTGACACTTCCCAGGTGGGATTTCACTATGTTATGATCTCATACTTTTATTCCTTTTCTTCACGGTGTTAAGAAACTCATAGTGTGCAGTGCATGACTCCCTTACAAATGCGCCATATAAAAGACTATAGTCTAGCGTTTTTTTTTTTTTTTTTTCATTGGGCTTTTATTGTTATTTAGATCCTTTGTTACCACAGTCAGTTTCCCAAACAAGCGTTGGCACATTTTGGGTTGACGTAATGCTGTTTGTGTGTGCATCTGCCTGTAGCTGTTGCATTTTCCCTGTTTGGTTGTATGTCCAAGAGGTTCTCATCCAATTCTTATCTCACATGCCACATGTGTTAAACACACACACGCGCACACACACATGCTCTCTTATCACTTCTTTGTGCTTATCTCACCTGTGCAAAATCATTCAGTTGGGAGAAAATAAACAAGCCTCTAGATATGTCACCTGACGAGAACTGACCCAAATATGACAGCTCTGACAATAAAAACACACACATTTTACCCTCCACCACTGATGTTAGCTGTGATTCTGTCCTCCACTTCAGCATTCAGATGTACTACATGGTCCTCTTGAGGCAGGGTTGGTATTATAAGTCTTAAATCAATATGACGGGTCTGAGGTGACTGTGGTACGTTCCAGCTCCAGACCTTGTTATCAAACCCAGTTGGCACCTGACCTTTTCAGAGTCATGTATTGAGGAGGAATGTGGAGGTGGGTTGGTGAAGCTTTGTTGGCTAGCGACGGCCACATTTCATTGACGTTAATGACCTTTAAATTTATATCGCTGTGGATCAACGTTCACCAACATGAACTTCAGAGTTTCTTCACCTGCTAATCTTTTAGACAAAATATAGAAATCAATTGGCTGTTTTTGCTCTATGATCGACTATGCCTGATTTTATACCACTTTCTTTGGAAGTAACAACTGTTATGTGAATAGAAGAAGTAGCCAGCCTTGAAAACCAACCAATGAGTGACTTCGTTATGTATCTTAAGAGTTATTTATCAGTGGTATTGGTATTGGTATCTCATTTGGTGTATTATTTTTGTTGGTGTACTGTTTTGGTGTTCTTTATTTCTTCACCAGACCTTTTGGTTTGTGCCTAAAACATTTAACTTTAACCAAACACAAGTATCATTCTCAGAGTTGAGGATCACATCTGTTGAGTTTGCACTTTTGGATGGTTCCCTAGGTGCCGCCGGATTAATTGGCCCATCTGGTGAGATCCAACTTGCTCTTCAGACTTCCCGTAAGGAAGAGTGCAGGATGCAAGTGTGATTTGATGAATGCCTGAGAGCAAAGGTTCCTGTCATGTTGTGGTCGCTCAACAGCAGTTATACCTGACAGCCTGAGGTGCCAAATGCTATGCTCTCCCCTAAAACAAAAGAAGAAATGAAAAAGGTCAAAAGGCCACCCTTTGTTGTTTGGCACACATGAGCAATGAGAAATGAGGATAAGGAATCTTGCATAATTAGACTAGTTTCTTGTTCTGCCTCACAGGAACCACATAGCTTAAGGAAAACTGCTCAGTCTAAAATAAATCATGTGCACTTGCACTCTCACTGTGGACAGTGTGACCTATTTTTTTATTAGCTGATGGACCCAAAATAAGTTAACCTGTACATTTAAATCTTATTGCATTGCATTGCAAAATACTAAGGCTTTTGGGGGACCAAATAAAGGTTTGATATCCCTGTCTGTTCACTAAGTCTTTTATATTTTATCTGGTTTATCTCTTCACTTTCTGTTCTAGTTGCACACACTTTGACTAATTTCTAACTTTTATTGATTTTTGTTGGGTTTGTGTGACCAGAAAAGTAAGTTCACAGGTAGAACACTAATCACAAAAATATTTTTCAGCAGCGGCATTTAGGGTATTGACATGTCATTTATATCGCGGACCTACAGCATAAAGGTAAAGGGGTTTTTGTGTGTTCCCTTGGGTATGATTCTGTCTAAAATAAATGGTTAAAAGGCTGATATTTTAAGCTTATAACGAGCTCATTTAATTGGTCTGGCAGTGAACCTGCTGATGCGGGTGAGTGAATTCTGATGGGGCGGCTTTGACAGGTGTCATGTGCCACATGTCAGATGTCACTATGATTACGAGTGTTTGGTCACTTATGAAATCCACATCTACTGCACAAGCTCATTTAAGAATCTGGAAATCTCTTGGAAAAAAACAATATAATGATTTTAAAAAATGGTTTGGAATATTGAATAAATCTATTGCGATGTGTGGTTTTCTCTTCTCTTTAGGTGAATGGACGTGAATTTTTCCAAGTCTGGACATGAGGAACGGTGGAGGCCATGCGAAAGGAACCAATTGTGGTGCAGGTGCTGAGGCGGGGATCCTCCGGCCGGAACCAGAACAGCCTACAGGAAGTGTGTGTGGTGGACGTGTGTACTCAGACGGACATCACCTTTGAGCACATCATGGCTCTGGCAAAAGATGAGACCCACTACCCCGCCCTGTGCCAGACATCTGCCCATTCCTGCTGTTCGGACAGGTACAGTATGCTGCCAACACTGATAATTACATTTAGATTCAGAACTACTCCTCTTCCTGTAAAGTTAATTGTACTATTTATAGTCATTACTACAAGGAATTATATTGTGAATTTCTATAGACATATATGTATATACCTATGTGTATATGTATATACCTCAACGACTTATGCGTTCTTAACCAGATGACTATGCATACTAACATCAGATGTTATTATCAAATATTTCTTCATCACCAGGCAACAGCCATAACCCGCTTCCCCAACCCGAAATACCCCCCACTGCTGTCATAAAAGTCGTGCCAGGGCCTATGTGTAATTATTGTAGTGGCTCCCCTTATCCATTTCCTGTAATGAGTAGTATACAGGGTGATTAAAACCTAATGGAGTGCTAAAATATCAAACATGCTGGCACAGAGGTTTCTCTTGGTGTTTAATGCCCTTTTTACAGCTTTTCAACTGCGTGAGTTTGTCCAATAAGACTTGTGTCTGGGGATGATAGGCCACATCTGATTATTTGGCTCCTTATGCAAGTGCTTTGCTTTGGGTTTATTTATGCTGCTAATCTGTTTGTCTGGCTACAACTCAGCAAAATCAAAGATTCAGCTCATTTGTGTGTGTATGTGCTTTGCACAGATTGCTTAGGATCTTGGAACAGCATGCAATTGTACCCCAGCATGATGTGTTAACAGATTAATGAGTATTGTTTGTTATTACATGCTTGCCCAGACTACAAACAAATTCTGTTATCTTCTTAGAAGTGTTACGGGTCGGTCTGTAGTTCTGCAAATAATCCATAAAGTTCATTTCTCTTGTTCTCTCTTTCTCAGTTGTCATTCCATTCAGACTATGGAGCATGAATATTATGATTGTCCAGAATATGTGGCCAGCACCCAGGCAGAGGTGGACAGGGCAGTTGAATTTGAGTGTGAGGTAAGTAAAAGAAAAATGCTTTTTTTTTTTCAAGTGATACAAACCTGTTGTTAACAATTATCTCGGTGACCTCGAATGACAAATAAATACATTTACACCTGACTTTACAAATGCAACAAACCCTGATGGGATGATTAAATACATTGCATTATATAGTACATTAATGCACAATGCACACCCAAAATAGTTTTGTATTTTGACAAATATTGCTTAACAAATAAAGCTATATTGCACACTCCAAAAATGCTGGGTTGTTTTAACCCACATTTGAGTAAAATATGGACAAACCCATGGGTAAAGATGTAATTTAAACATTTAACCCAATGGCTGAGTTTGTCCATTTGACCCAAAAATGGGTTAAAACAACCCAGCATTTTTATAGTGTACTGTTAGAGTTATATAATAAAATGATGTGTTTGATGTAATTATGAAACTTTTCAAATAAGAGTTTCAAAAAGGCAAATTCCTTCACTATTAATGAGTTAAAGTAGCAGAAGAGCTTTCAAACATGCCATTTTTTTTCCTTTGGCTAATAAACAGGGGCATTAGACTCACTCCATTGAGGTGTAATTAGTTTTATTTTAATGACATTAATGTTCTTTCCTACTGGGTCTCTTGCTCATTTTGGAAAACAAATGCATGTGTGTTAATGAATCATTAATATTTTTATGATTGTTTGAAGGTACAAAAACAGCTTGTCACCAGATGTTTCCATGAGATTTTGGGATATGAACATGCATGATGATTTTTTTTTCTGTATAGGCGAATTAGTGACAATTTCCATCTTGGAAAATCAAAATTGCACATTGCAGAGGTTGCTATATGAAGTATGCATAAGCAGTGATAAATCAATCCCAAGCAATTTTTTCATATCAGGCCAAGAGGAAACGAACCACTTTAGCTTTCCGAATACAGGACATATCCTAGATTAATATGATCTGTAAAATGATCACTATGATTTTCCAGTTTCATCACTTGCCGCAGTAGGTTAAGGTAGATTTTGTGGATTATTTTGCTCGGCATGTCTGTTGATCCTCTTTGAGGAGCATGGTCTGAACAATAGACTTGCAGAAAATATGAAGTATCGCTGAGCTTACGGAGCAGATCAATATGAAGCCGTATTAAAGCTTCTGGTGATGAATTGCATCTACTGTGCGGACTGACAGATCAGCTGAAATATGAGAAAGAGTTAGCCTTTTTATATCACACCACAGACGTTGCTGTGAGCATGTTGGTCTCGCATTTTTAGAAATTATTTACCAAATACGAACACTTGACAGTTCAGTGTATATGGTTGTGGAAGAAAATGGAAAACCCTATATATATGGAGTAGTAAATCTGGTTAATGTGGGTGTTTTTTTTGATGTATGATGCTAGTGCTCGGTCAGGAGCGTCGACCAATAAATGAGCCGTTTTGCTTGACTGAACTGAGACAGGTGTCAGCGGTATGTTGAGCTGTGGCTAACTGCTCTCCTTTGGCCAGTGAATGTCTCTCGAATACAGCGCTGTCACTTGCACCATGCAGGCTTCAGTCTTGACATATAACCCCCTCAGCCTGCTTGATTGTATCATATTTCATGGTGGCCTTTCGTAAGACACATTTGTAGCCAATGGAACTGGTCATTGTTTCATTTTATAGGGTTAGTTCACCCAAAAATGAAAATTATGTCATTAATGACTCACTCTCATGTCGTTCCAAGGATATGAGACCTCAGTTCATCTTCAGAACACATTTTAACATGTAGATTTAACCCTTTAATGCACAGCCAAACATTTAAGATGACTTTACTACTGTAAAAAAATGTTATTAGTGCTGGAGTTTCAGAAGGGGGCTTTTATGTTTTAAGTAATAAACGGAACTGAAGAGAAATCTCTTCATAAGAAAATATCTGCTTGGAAAATCAGCATATAGGTAATAGTCTGAGCTTTGTACTAGTTTAATGTACACATTGGGAGGACCAAATGTCCCCAAAAGAATAGTAAAACCTGCATCACATACACTAATAAACATACTAAAAAATGCTAATTTAAAAATGTAAAAATTCCAAAAGGTTTCTCTGATGGGAATAGAAACTACAGTTTGTACTGTATAAAAATCAAAATGTCTTTGGAGAGTCCACTCCCTTCAAAGATAACGAAACCTAACGCGAATGTGTGTGGTTTGTGTGTTTGTTACAGGAGGTTGAACTCTGTTCGAATGAACAGCCAGGAAAAACTGGGCCTGACTCTTTGTTATCGTACTGATGATGAAGAAGATACAGCCATTTTTGTTGGTCAGGTGGGTATTTTATTGTATTGTAATTTATTTTATTTTATTTTATTTATTTGGGGGGGGGGGGTCCAAAATGTTTCCAAAATGATTAGTGTCTGGGTTGTAAATGTCGTCTGAAGTTTAACATTTCTGAAGGTTAATCATCTCATTTCACAGACCAAGTGTAAAAAATGACTTAGTTTCAGACTCTGTGGATTTTTTTGCAGCAGTTCAATTTAACAGACAATGATCAGAAAGTGAACCGAAGAATGCTTTTAGAACAAATGTTATTATGTTAATTTGGTGATCTGTGTTGAAGTCACCTGTAAGATGTGGCTTCAACTTAGCTTCAAATTTGATAAAGGCAATCAAATTAATCGGACCAAACCCTTTTTAACAACAATTTAAATTTTGTGAAAAGCAATTAAAAGATAAAAGCTGAGTTTGATCCATTCTCATTGTTCCACATCACTGTATTCCTTCACTGAAATTAAAAGTGTTTAATACGGAAAATGTTCCTGTTTTCCAAAGTTCAAATGGCCGACAAAAGTCTACCAGGACTGAGTCAAGCATGAAGAGATCAAGTCAAGTTTGGAAAATTATTCTGCATACAGACAGTTCTTTTTTTCAGTGTTTTAATTGCTGATTTTAATTAAGAAATCACGTGTCTCCTGTGGAGTGTAAAATGGCACTTTTTTCACTCTCACCACCTTGAGACCTAAAGGAAAACAAAGGCTGAAAACCGGAACTGCATTTTCAACAGGGAGAATTCTACTAGTTGTACAGATATTGCCTGTTCTTACACCATTTCTCGCTCAGAGATATGTAAATGTGAGAGCCCCGACATCAAACAGGCGGGAACTGCTTCTCGTTTTCGTATCATCTCCAGAAAATGTATTATAAACAACCTACAGAAATATTCTATAAATACATGTCTGTGGAAGTAAGTTATGCTAATATTAGTCATTAAAAATGCATTTATGCATATAATGTGCAATGATGTTTTCAGCCTCCTTCTTATGTAAATTCTTATAATGCATAAAAAAATATGGTTGTTTTAATCAGTATCCTTGTAAAATATATAAATATGTGGGGAAAAAGAAAAATATAAATATTCCCACATCCTTTCTATATTCTGTGCAGTATTCACTTCCAATCCTTATATTATATGGGGGCATTATGTTGCAATGGTCTGAAAGGAATAGATTTTTTTTCTCATTATAGAACAGATATGCAAATTAATCTGTTACAATAATGAATTCTTTTTGTGACAAGTCATGGAATTATTGCTGGTGTGTTGAGATGAATTATAACAATTTGCATATTGATGCCATGTGTTTTGTACTGTTGATAGGTTGAACTCAACAGCATAGCTGCAAGGGATGGACGCATCCGAGAGGGAGACAGAATTTTACAGGTGCGATACATTTAATCTTGTTACACACCTATACAAACGCTCATTCACGCTTACAACCATCCTATGGATCCAGATGATGTTTTGATTATTTATTTGGAAGATACAGTGGGTCTAAAAAGCTAAACACATTGAATTGGATTTCTTATTGGATTTTTCTTTGCTTGCTTTAAACATACGATAAAATAATATATAATTTATAATGGATTTTCACTTGTGGTCTGAGACTTCCCTGTAGATATGTGTGTATGTGTCTGCACAAATCTTGAACAAACAAGTCACCCACTTGTAAATAAACTGGATCATCATGATAAATTGCTCTTAAATAGCCGTTTTAACTGGATCTGCTTTTGCAGAATGTATAGACCAAGCCGGTGTGACATTCAGCTGAGACAGTAGGGTTAAAGGTTTTCTGAGCGAGAGAATTTCTGAGCAAAAGAAGATAAAGAAAGAACAAGATACAAAGGACGAAAGGCATCTGCGGATGTAACATTGAGGGAGATGAATACAGTGGTTCAGTGCATGTCTGTCTCACTCTCTCCACCCCTATTATCTTCTTTTGACAGTGCCATTACTCTATAGAAGAGAAAGATGAACGACACCTGTCAGGGGCTGCTTAATTGTGTGTCTGGGCGTGTACCACCACAACGCTTTTTATAAATGCTGTGGCTCTTGCAGCCCAGTCGACAGTCTTAGTAATCGATTCAAAGTCTCTCCTCCAGTAAATGCATAATTGACTGAAGGTTGTTATCTCATGAGGGGGGCTAGTTTTGGTGTGTATGAGGAAATGCAATTTTGCTCCACTTCTGTCACTGATGAAGTGTGCTTCCGGTGTGAAAATCCTGACACTCTGTCATTATCTTTGTGTGTATGTAATTGTCTCTCTGTGTCCATGTTTCTTCCAGATAAACGGTCATGACGTGGCAGAACAGGGAAGAGGCTGTTGCTCTCCTTTCAAATGAAAATTCCAGATCCATAGTGTTACTCGTCACCAGACCTGAAGGACAGGTGAGATCTAGTGGACATTGTTGCTAATCTTAACCCACAGTTTTATTTTTGTGGCTTTATTTATTTATTTATTTATTTTGAGCCAATCACCCGATCCATAAATGCCAAGTTCTCTAAAACCATGTGAAATGATATCAGTAATATGTTGATTGGCTGATGGTTAAACCCTTCAGTAGTGAGTATACTCAGTTGTGATGTCAAAGGCAGAAAACATAAATAGTCAGAAGTAACCAAAGTATTATGATATATGTATTCCACCAGATTACACACCTATTTTTGAATTGCTGTAAAAGGATAAAGATGTGTTTTGCAGCCAAATAGTGTAGCTATAGCATTAATAGCATTACACAACACATTCTCATCCTAGGGCGTCATATAGTGACACTTTTGAAATTTCGCCTAAATTCATCACACATGGCACCCTTTAGCGTCAATATAACACGCACAGACCTTTGTTCGGTCATGGTAGGTTTAGTTCTGGGGTAGGTTAAAAGTTACACCACTAGGAGGCGCCTTCTGGCCCATTTATATCTGCGTCTCACATTGACGCTAAAAGGGTGCCATGTGCGTTGGACGGAGACGAAATGTCAAAAGCGTCAGTATATGACACCTTGGGATGAGAACGGGCTGGATTACATTAACTGAGTTAACAAAGTCTCATTCCAAGACGTCATACAACTGACGCTTTTGACCATACGTCAACATCCGCCGTTTTAGGGTACCCTTTAACGTCAGATGACGATCCTGGGACGTCATACAACTGATGCTTTACCTTTAAAGTCAGTTAGGTGACAGGGTAGGTTTAGGTCTGGGGTAGGGTTTGGGATTAGATGACGTCATCTAACCGACGTTAAAGGGTACCCTAAAACAACGGATACTGACGTATGGTAAAAAGCGTCAGTTGCATGACGCTCTTGGGATGAGACTGCGCTGACTGAGTCATGGTAACCAGCCAAATGGTTAATCCAGAACTGGTTAACCCTGTTGGGCTTGTTTCTCTTAGATGGATGGAAGCTGGCTTGATGAGGACCATCATGATTTTCTAGAGGAGCTGAAGATGGAGATTTTAGAAGAACAGAAAAAGGACGCAAAGTGGGTAAGTGTGACCATACTTGCCAAAAGTTCCCTTTGCAAGTCTTTATGTTCTGACAGGCATTAAAGCTTTGTATCTGTTCATGTTTTGCAGTCAAAAAGACACGATGAAGCCTCGGCAAGTACAGATACAGCAACATGTTCCTCTTCCATTCTGGAGAAGGACAGTGGTGTGAAATGCAGCTTTGAGGAGAGTTCTGAATATGAATTTCTCTCTCATCCCCAAACACAGACTCAAAAACAACTTCGAGACAGGTGGGAGGCGGGCTCACATTTGGTTCCTATGGACACCGTTAGCTTAGCCAGGCAGGAGAAGGGTCAAGAGGGCAGGCTGAGCGAGAATGGGGTGGAATGTGACCATTTCCAGCAACTCTTGGAGCTAAAGTGCCAGATCAGTAATGGTGGAGATGCGGGTTGGTCTACAGGCGAAGTAGCACCATCGAGTGCAGCCTGACAGAACAGAGTGGAAGTGGAGTGACACGGGAGCTGCACATGCTCAACGAAGAGCTTCGCAGCATTGAACTTGAGTGCCAGAGCATCATGCAAGCCCACCAGTTGCGCCGAAGCAAGCATGAGTCGCCCCGAACGGATAAGGAAAGTCGACTACGCCGTGGCAAGCTCGCAGATATTAACGAGTATCCCGAGAGACTCCAAAGTGAGAAGCTCAGAGATAAAGACAGCTCTAGTGCCTACAATACAGCCGAAAGTTCCCGCTCAACTCCACTGGGAACAGAAGGATCACCTGACCACTCGCTACAGCGTCGAGTCCACCTGACCAATCAGAGGAACTTGCGGAGTACCCAACACCTGCAGAGTCCCTACAATAGTCCCATCTTGTCTTTACCCAGCCAAAGTAGCCCTTCTTACAGTCGTGGCCATACATACACCAGCTCCACACCACCCATACAGACCCCCATCACCAGTCCCCGGTTCACAAGGACCCAGCCAGGCCTTTTCCAGCAGCTTGGAACAAAGCCCCAGTAACCCCTCGGAGTCAGACCCAGCACTTCCTGCTGATGACGAGCGCTGTGAGAAAGAAAGAAACCGTAAAAGGGTTGCAACGGCTAGGCACTACCATTCACCCTATCACAGCAACCCCACAACAACCCAGCCTCCCAGCACACGCCATTACCAGAGTTACCTACAGCTCCTACAACAACATTCCTCTTCCTCTCTGGAATACTCCCAGAGCCAGCTTAGCCTCCTCAGCCTCCGTGGACGGCCTGGACCCTCACAACCTGGCCGGAATCGAATGGAAGGTTAAAGTGCGAGCAGACGGAACCAGGTATGTGGCACGTCGGCCCACACGAGACCGTATCCTACGCGAACGAGCCTTACGGATCCGGGAGGAGCGGGAGCGGTGGGATGACTACAGATGACGACACAGTCAGCGAGCTGAAGATGGGGCGGTACTGGAGTAAAGAAGAACGGAAGCAGCAGTTAGCACGCGCAAGAGAACAGCGACGCAGGAGGGAATTCATGCAGAGGAGCCGGCTTGAGTGCCTCAGGGAGACCATGGGGACAGCAAGTGGGGAGGTCAGCATCCTGGAGCTCAGCCATAAGAAGATGCTGAAGAAACGAAACAAGAAGATCCTTGACAATTGGATGACCATTCAAGAGCTCATGAGCCATGGAGCACGAGCACCTGAGGGCACCAAAGTTCACAACGCCTTCCTTTCAGTCACCACAGTTTAGTGAAGACCGATCTCGACCCTATGTACTTGCCTCATTCCAAGTAGCCATTTTATAAAGGTGAAGATGCTGATATTTTTCATGTTTTGTGAAAACTCATTTCAACTAAACTCAAGACTTCAAGAAATGTGAATGTTCAAAACCTCTTTTGATACACTGACATGTTGACACTACCGTTACAGACCTCGCTGTGTTTTCATACTAGAATGTATAAAACGGTTTTAATAGGATTTTACACACTACATTGTCATTTAATGTAGTGTTTTCATGCATTTGTATTTTATAAATGGCAAGTTTTCATGCGATATAAAATACAGTACTTGAATTTCGGCTTTTGCTGCCATTACATCTTTAAATCTGAAATGTAAATATCGATAACTGTTCTTAACAAGATCTTCGTGGATAAAGGTCTTCTTTGCCGTTAAATGGGTTTACAAGAGTTGTTTGACATACCACACGATGTTACCATTTTAATGGTATTGTATACAATACGTACAATTTTTGTACTGCTCTGTATGACCATTATTTATATTTTTGAGTCTAATAAGTTATTTTATTCCATCTTATAAAGCCAAATGACCCAGTCTGTATCTCAGTCAAGCGCTAAACATGGAGTTCCCAACACTCTCATTGTGCCTTGTATAGAGGCTCATTTTTCTACCAGTTTGTGAAGAGACACCCTGAGTAATCTTGCTGTCATGTTTTTAGTCTTTTTTTGATGTGTAAGACATCTTTGTAGCCAGGTTCTACGTGTTCTAGGTGTGCTACATGGGGTAACAAAGGATAATAAATTATTGTTATATAAGTTAAACATTTTTGTTATCCTTTCTTCTCAAATAATGCTTTCCAGATTTTCTAGTTTTGTTCAGCATACAAATATATTTGTAACTTTCGGCTTTGATTGATTACTTTTTCTTGATTGACGGATTGACCTAATTAAGCTCGAGATCAAGAACCGCGTTTCTGAGATAAATTGTGATTATATCATTTGAGTCAGACAAAATTGGCATTTGTCCGGTTCACATATCATCCAAATACCACACCTGTCATTGTTAAACTGACATCCTGTCAGACAGTAGCATTAATATCAGATCTGTTTGATTATAAATATATGTAATCCTTTGCGTGAATATATGAAACTGCAAAAAAGATCATGTTCTTAGTATTTTTACTGTTAATTTTTTTAAACAAAAGCAAAGATTTAATAAGATATTAATGAAGTTTACTTACACATAATTAGCAAATTAGTCTTTTTTTGGCATAAACCTCAAAAAAACGATGTTACATTTATGTTTAATTGACTTTATTTTCCAGTTGTGGCAAATATACTCTCTCAAAGCAAGTCCTGTGCAATTTAGCTCCTCAAGTATATATATTGTTTAAAGGATATTTAGACAAGACAAATGACTCATTTTGTTGTATGACAACAAACGCTCTAAAAATTAATACATTAAGGATCAATTGATATTAAGTTGGTAATATGTGTAGATTATTTTTATGCAGACTGTTCTGAATGGATGAAAGCTGTCTGAGGCTGTTATAGGATGGTTTGTGTGTGAGGGAGGTTAGAGGCTTTTTGAAGTCTAATGTTTTTCATCTTTGGTATGAATGTGTGCTGCATGTAAATACCTGTCTGTCTCTGTTTCAAAGTGATAACACTACCGTAAATTTAATGAACGGGTGCCAAAAATCTAGAACTGGTAACATTGAGACCCTTTTGAAAGCATTCTAATTGGGTCAGTCTCCTTAATTTGAGTCTCCTAAAAAAATACAATATTCTAATTGTAAAAATGTATCCACAACCACCTGTGTGATGCAGTTCTTTTGTGTTACTGGGGTGCTAACACAATTCATGCCACAGGAGCTCTTGAATATTTCAGCATGTAGAGGTGTTTATCCATCTTCTGATCATGAATCATCTCCATTTGTAGTTGTTTAATCATTAAATTCCCATGTAGTTTCCATCTTGATGTTTTCAAACTTCCACCTATAAGCTGAGCTGTCACTTTTATGACGTTTTTCTAATTACCAGCAACAGAAATTGCTATCATCTTGCGTTATGGCCCTGATGTGGAAAGATATTCTCTCAGACCATCCCCATCTCATGAAAATTAGTATCTATGGCACGAATGTCATTTCTCGTGGCATTTATACGCCAAAACAGTTTTTGCGTGGATATGGCACGCGATTTCGCGTACATATGATACGCACTTTTGGCGTATAATATGCACGAACTCCCCCCCCCCCAAACCTAACCCAGGGTTTTTTAGTGCGTACCATATACACGCAAAAACCATTTTTGGCATATAAATGCCACGAGAAATGACACTCGTGGTATAGATACGCATCTTCATGAGACTGTGTTGCTCAGACTGAATATGACGAAAGAATGCTGTATTATGTATGTGTGCCAGCCGTTTACCTCGTTATAGTTCTCTTTCACATTTATTTATTCATAAATGTTCATTATGTCCGACTGAGCAGAGACTTGTGAAACGGGAGAAGGGATATCAAAGCAAGTCCCTTTTTCCTCTCTCTCTCTCTCTCTCTCTCTCTCTCTCTCTCTCTACTACAAGAAATAATGGAGAGTACTGCTGTCAGTTTCTGTGATGTTCACACTTCACCTAGCAGAAGAGCTTTATCTATTCTATACTTAAATAGTGCACCAAAGGCTGAAAAATTCTGTCGTCATTTATACTGCATACCCTCGGGGAACAGGGGTGTGTATATCATGTGGACAACAGAGAATATTGGCAAATGTTAAATAATGAACTGAATGACTGAGTGACTGACCAATCAGATTCAAGTATTTAAGGGAGCCATGTAATATATATATATACTTTTATGTAGATAATATTTGAAAAAAAGTGTAAAAAACAAAACAGCATACAGTTTAGGAACAATTTGAGTGTGAGAAATAATGACCGCCAGACAATCTCAGACAGACCAGAATACACAGTGTAGGCCAACCTAACCTCTCTCCTGATATTGTCTGATTTTCTGGTGTGTATAGTGTCACTTTCCTCTTAGATTTTTGGTGTATTTGAGCTGAACTCAGCAGTATTTGATCAGTTTTTCACCCCCTCTGCAACATCCTTTTGCATGCTTTTTGAAGCTCCGGCTCTCAGAGCTCTCTAAGCCCGTTGGGAAAGCAGAGACATGAGAGAGCATGACAGAAATAATGGGGTGAATCCAAAAAACGAGGGCAGATGAACAGACAAAAGAACAGAGAGTTGACTGGGTAGGAGGAGAACAGTAGTGTTTCTTTTCTATATGGCCATCTGACTTTGGTAATGATGGACACAAAGGCTATAAAAATGCCCTGTGAACATTTATTTTCTGCATTTCTAAAAGGGATACTCCACTTTTTGGAAATAGGCTCATTTTCACAACTCCCACAGTGTTTAACAGTTGGGTTTTACAATTTTCTAATCCATCCAGCTGATTTTCTGATATTTAGAAGAATAACCAGACAGTTTTCTGGTCTCATTGACTTCCACAGTAGGAAAAATATATATGGTAGTCAATGAGACCAGAAACTGTCTGGTTACTGATATTCTTCTAAATATCAGAAAATCGGCTGAATGGATTCAAAAACGGTAAAACTCAATGGTTTAACTCTGGGGAGTTGTAAAATGAGCCTATTTCCCAAAAACAAAGTGGAGTATCCCTTTAACAAGCTGCCAATCACAGAAAACCTGCGTTTGTAATGACGAAGAATTGGGAATGAGACTGTGTTAGAATAAACCTGCATTTAAGTCAAAGCAGACAACTAAAATAATACTACAATGTTACTACAATAATGTTACATGATTCAATTTGGACAACAACTGTTTTCTTGTGCATCTCACTGTGAGTCTTTTGTTCTGAAACAGACAAAAACATTGTCTGGCATAGCTGAAGGCTTACACTGTGAGACATCAGTGCCCATGTTGAGATTCATTGAACAACGGGTGTTAATCCCACAGTAAGCATCTGTTTGTGCATGGAGATGGAGTCAACCTGAAACTAAGGCAGTGCTCTTCCTGAACACGACACGAGTCTAATCCTCCATGTGGCATTAGGGATTCATGTTTCACATTCAGGAAAACACTGAGAACAAAAGGAATAATTTTCTGCAGCCAAGAAGGGATTAATTGAACAGAGAGAGAGTAGACGAGGACAGTTGTAGATCTTGGGAGGTTTGGCTGACTTTGTCACACTTAAAGGGTCCTAAAACGTAGGTAGCTGAGAAATGACCTGAAGCTATTCGTTAGGGATTTTAGTAACATGAAGGAGAGTGACTGCATGTCCAGTGACACAGTTGAGGAAAGTTTCATTTTATGCCAGTTGTAATGCAGCGGCATTCATTTATGACTTTGCATGTAGTGCAAGGCCCATTGAAAATCCATTCAGCCTCCATGCTCAGATCTCAGCAGGTGCAATCAACCCCCTCTCAGCCCCTCAGCTCTCATTGGTTTGTTAAGGTGAGGATTTTAGCACAGCAAGTTTTGGCAGTCAAAAACGTGAGCGCACAGGAGGACTAGCACAGTAATAATTAGCTGAGCTGACAACATGCCAGCAGCTATCTCTCTCACACACACACACACACAAAAAAAACTCATATCAGTCTCATTTTGTCTTCTTTTTATTCTCTTCAAAAGAATTCAACATATTCTTACCTCGATTTTGTTTTTCAAATGCTATTTCAAGCAATTATCCAGAGTGGTACACATTGATATTGATGCGTTAACTAATGTGATTTTGGTATTCTGGATCAATGCCGCTGCATCATTATTGTTCTTTTCTTTAAATTAGAATGGGTCGTGTTTTGCAGAAATGTAGCAGTTGGATGGATGTTGGTTCAGAAAGGAAACAGTAATGTTTTATGACAAAAGATCATTTCTCCCCTCCTTTACTGAAGATGCTCAGCTTTCTTCTCTTAAAACGCTGCTCAGTTTAGCTGTATTGATCCAGCACAGGTGAGAGGTTTTCTTGGCACGCCTCATAGATCCTCTCATTGTTGTCTGACTCTATTGTAGCTCGCCAGGCCTTAAAAACGCTCTTCAAAGATTTTGCTTCGAAACCCGGAGAGAGCAAAGGATGGCAACACAGAGAACATGTTTCTTTCTTTTGCTTATCCTACAAATACAGAATGGTTTCAATTGAATTAAATGAGCCTTAATGGACTTTTTGGGTCTTTTAAATGAACTCAAATCTGATAAAAACACACATTCAGGTATTTTATTACTAGATGAATGCATTTGGGTAGCTGATGTCCTGTGGTAGGACATGCCGTACTCCAAATAAACACCATTTTGACAGCTGACTTGTTGCCTTGCAATGACTTTAAAGGCGTTTGGATACAAAAGACTTCGGATATATGTGAAAATAACGTGAGCTTTGTTAAGAACTAAGCAAATATTTAATGACAACAATAGTAATTCGCACATCCGTCGCACATGGCACCCTTTAGCATCAATATGAGACGCGCCTCCCAGTGGTCTAACCCTAACCCTACCCCAGACCTAAACCTACCCACGTCATCTAACCGGCGCTAAGGATGAGAATCCGTTGATTTTGAAGCTTTCGGACGCCGCCATTAAAAAAGTATATGAAAATGTATATAACTATTTATTTTATGCATTTAAATTTAAACGTAACATTTTGATATTGATTTTAAAAATAGGGCTGATTTATTCTAGTTTTTCCTTTTAAAATAATTGCACTCTCTATTGCGGTGCACATTGTTCAGCTTCGCTCCCAATATTCTGAGTGCTGGATCTAATAAGCATGAAATGGCATGTGCCAATCAGCCATATGGTGTTTCCTTTCTTCAAAGTGTTTTTGGTAAGTGAGACTCATTTTATAAACATAAAATGGCTGGTCTTCCACTTTTTCTCTCTCTGTGAAAAACTTTATGGAGGTGTGAGGTCTGACTGCCCACTCCTGTTCCGACTGAGGAGCGCAGATGGTGCCCCTCACATAGAAATCCTTTTGAAATCCCTTTGAAGCCATGAAAAAAATGAAGAGCAAATGAAAATAAATTAAGAGATCCACTCAAGAAGATTGAACTGGCTGATTCAGACTTTACAGGAAACAGAAGTGTGGTAGCCAGACTTTTATTGCTGAAAGGAGACTGATGTTTGATATTTCACATTGTGGCAGCTGGTTATTGACTTATTTTATCTCATTGTTTGATATGCAATCAACATTTTAGCAGAGCACCGAAAATATTAACCCATATGCTAGTTTCTTCTGAACTAGAAGGAATTTAATTGAAATATGGCACTTTTTTCCAACAATAAATGCAGTGGTAAATCACTCCAAAAGTGCACAAACTGCAGGATGCATAATGCACGAGTCAGACATGCACGTCTATGATCAATAAAAGATTCATTTGAGAAAAGGATGTGAGTGTATAAGTAAACGCCCAGCCGCTCTATGTGCCGACTAATCCGATTACCTGACAGAAAGATGAACAGTCCTACATAGAGATATTGATTCGGCTAATTAAACTCAATGAAAGTTCTGTTTGTGATTGGATTCATAACCAAAAGACAGTCGATGCAAGCAGGCCTGCAAATGAGACTTGTTGCATTGGATTAAATGTATTGAACATACTTTGGCGCCACATTACTTCGGCTCCAGACTGTTGTGCTAGGTGGAGTGTTCTTGAGTAACTTGTCGTGTTAGGAGTGAAGATGAGATCAGTGCATGTATGCCTTGGAAAAGCTTTTATTTTAATTGAAAATGGAAGAACACTTTATTTCCCAGAATGCTCTATTAATAGCCAAGGTTCATGTAATAAGCTACACATGTGGTACTTGACCTTGTTGGTTATAATTGCAAAAATGGCTGCAAAAAGGGAAGTTGGCTCTGAGAAAAGGCCAAGCTTCATTTGATTTTTAAAAAAAGAAGTAAATCCCAGTGAATAGAGAAGGATTTAGCGCACACTAAGACTCATGTGTGTTTTTGCCCCTATAGTGGCCAGCTGCTCCATCATGGGACTATACATAGAGAAAAACAAATGTATTTGAGGGGTGGCAGACCTTCCATTATACATATAGTTTGGATATAGGTAAGTTTTCATGGATGTTTTAGTGGATCATGCTATCCCCTACCATGGGATAAACAGGTATTTTTCCACAATTACACCTATCTTTTATAAACTGTTCATCTCTTCTTCTAGCTTATAGAATGACTGTGTTTCTATGTGCCGTAGTTTGTTCCTTATCAAATGAGAATCTGATAATGCAAGTCATACTGGTAAATGAGCCTCATAATTGATACCTGCATTTTGTTCCAGCAAGACGTTGGTTCATTTCTGGCTTAAGGCAAGACGATGACTATCCAGTTGCTCATTTTACTATTAGATAATGTATTAAAAGCACGGAAGCAGAGATTGTTTAACGTCATAATCATTTTTATGTTTCATGACCATAGGCTGTCAGAAATAAAATAAGGTGCTTTTTTTTAAACTGGTTGAACTAATGGTTGAGGTGTAGACTGTTATTGCATTCAACATTTTTACTTCCTATTAGAGTCAATTAGAAAAGGTTTTTTTCTCACTTTAAATGCCTATGCAACAACAGCCTGTAGTGCACTGCAATAATGATGATGTGCTGTTCATTAGAGTAAATGTCTTTTGAAAACAGCTGTTCACTCAAAACAATTTCAGGCCTGGGGATGTATTGAAGGTCCATGAATTCTTCCACACGTTTTATCCATTTGTGTAAGTCTCGTTTCATGTAATCATTCATCTGCATAGATCTAATCTCCAGGCTTTCTTTGACCTCAATACACTGAGTGTTTCTTTCTAAGAACCAGTGAGCTTGCTGAGAGTATTGCTCGAGTAATTATTCAGGAAAAAGTGCTGTGGAAAGCAAAACTAGGCAAATATAGCAAGACCTAGATTGAGAACTAGCGTATGTGTGTGCGTTTGCATAAATATCGAGGAGACTTGCAGGGGTCTTGTGAACCACATGTTTCTTATTCTGAATGTGATATTCCACCAAAACAGAATTTTGCTTTGACTCCAGCGAGCTATACCTGAGTATACTTTTTACTCTTCCAACAACTTGCAATGTTGAAAAGCCGACCTTATTTTTCCTCTTTCCATTGTCTCAAGTGTTATCTGCCTTGAGTCTTTTTGAAGTCCAGGAGATGGAAGGGTCTATAAATGGGTTCTGGGAAGCAATGGCTTTGTACTGCCTGCCTACGAGAGACTGTTTACAGAAAGTAATATATGATAATGTTCTTGGCCAGATTTTCTAGTGGTATCTCAGATGATGGGGGCATCAATTCCAAACATCAATCATCTTGAACTTACAAAGAAATGATTGTTACTTGTCAGCTGCGTAAGAAATGTAATATTATGCAAATGTGCCCAATGCTGCAGGCCCAGCTTTACCAGTGTCTCTTTCGTCAAAACAACTTCATGCACTATCATGATTGATTAATCTTGCTCTGTGTCTCGATATCCTCTAGACGGTGCAAATCTCCCGAGCGTCAGGACTGTAGTGTTCAGCATCTGTCAGGATCGGTATTCTCCTGGCTGTACCGACAGCATCCAGTGAAGGACAAATTAATTAGCTTCTGCAAATGCTAACAGATGGCTTTGAAGGGCACTTGCTCTACCTCAGGTGAAAGCACTTGCACAAACTCATGTAGATATCGTGCATCTCGTCCGCCCTTAAGACTCTGCCATGTGTCCACCTCGCAGAAGCCTGTGAAGTGTGTACTCAAAAAAAAAAAAAGAATTGCCGTTGCCGTTTCACAATTCAATTTTTCAAACAAAACCCTGGTTTGCAATAATATGAACCCGGCAAAGAGGATAAGAAAGATTAATTTAACATCATTACAAAGCCCATGATTTCAGCTGGTTGGAACAGAAACCAGCACCGATCCGCAGCGGCCCGCTTTCACTTCCAACCGCAATTACAAATAATCAGTCCAATCAGTATGCTAATCTTTCGGTTAAACCGACGATTCATCAAAGTCGCTAATTCGCTGGCTGTCTTGGGTCTTTTATTTTGCCCTCTTTTCTGCAAATGTGATAACCGGTTAACATTATCAGTGCCTTATCAGGCCCAGGCCAGAACAATGGTACCAGTCCACGTCTGGATGAACTGAAAAGGTGACGGAGAAGACAGCCTTTGTGATTTTTGTCACTCACGTGGCTGATAAAGAGTGTCTGTGAGGAGAATGAACAGAGAGGCCTATCAATTATGGCTCAATTGTTTCCTATTCATGTGTAATTTAATGAGTGGGGAGACGGCATCAGTCACGCGTCAGTACGGAAACAAAGACCTACGCAGGCCTTTCAGAATTCGTATCCCGGCACAAAACATAGAAAGCCCCTCAAAGTCTCATGTCTCATATTGTTTGTGTGCTTGAGTCAATCGCATTGAGGGAAAAAAAAGATCTAAATACAAAGCTAAGCTAGCGCTAACTGCTAACTCAAGCGTTTTGAATGACAATTCATAATTCTTTGTGCGTACCTTTTTTTATGATTCAGGTTGTGGTTTTATCTATTTTTAATCTGTCTTGTCTAAAATTTGATGAAGCTGTAGTTGTCAGCGCCAAATTGTGATGAGTTATCAGCATAAACACAAAGGAGGCGTAATTATTCTCATGCCGTGATTAAAGAGTTAGATTTCCCTCAAGGTACAACGAATTATCTCGCACACGTTTCACACATATTGCGACAAAGAACGTAAATGGTAAGCCATCAAATGAATTATTGCTTGCTTCTAATTGGAGATGTTCATTTTGAGACAACATCAGAGGCGATGTGGAGGAGGGCTTTATTGACACGGGTGTTCACACAAATCTAAGGTTCAGATAAGGTAATGGACCATATCGAAGTCATCCACAATTGACAGATATTCCTCGACGTTAGGGGAATGTGGTGACTCCTGCATTTTTTGCAATGCAAACGTGACAGTTTAATTACCTTTGCCTAACAGTGAAGATGGAAAGGGTCCAAGTCTCTGCGAGCATGTGTACATTTTGCAGTGTTATTTCTTTTTCTTTTTTTTAAATTATCCTATGAATCACACAAATGCTCACCGTTTTGGCAAGCACAGCACTTTCGTAACCTCCCCATCGCTCACATGGATCCACAGCTGAAATCAGACATGATTAGACTTTGTGTTCATAACACTATTCGCTTTACCAAGTTTAAATGATGTTGCTTTTACCAAAGTGCATTCAAGGTTTAATGGTTTGAAAACCGTTTGGTAGTTTAATGTTTGGGAAAGTGATAGCAGAGACCTGCGATGTGATAGCTATGCTTCACAAAAGTGATACAACAGCTGTCACTTTCACTGTAAAAATGAATACGCTATATCTAATCAATAAAATTGTGACAACAGATTACAAGCAATATTATTAATTAAATGTAACAAATTAGAACTGAGTAATAATTAATCTAATTCATTCCTTAAAAGTTAACCATTTAAAATTTGTAAACAAAAAATAAACAAAAATATCTGAATAACAGATAGACGTAAAGATGAATGAATATCTCTTTATTTTATATTGCCAATTATTGAAAGACACCTGATGTTAACAAGCCGAATCACTGAAGGAGAAAACCATAATTGTAAGTCACCATTATGGTGATCAGTGTTTGTTTTAGTTGGGCTCTTGACCCTATAATTCATTCACTTTAAGTGTTGTTTGGCTGATACCTGAAAAGGTTATCTGGTGGTGTTGGTTATGTTTTAACATATTTTTTCACAATCATTTGACTGGTTAACTTTTACTCATTACTTTTTAAGGAATTAATTTGATGAATGATTACTCAATTGTAATTTGTTAAATTGAATTAATAATATTGCTTGTAATCTGTTGCCACAATTGCTTAGATATAGCATAACACACAACAAAAAGGCATTTCAGATACATATCGATATTAACATGCATCCTTTAGGGGTAAATGTACAAAAATGTACTTCTGAAAGGATACTGTCCCAGGGACAGCTCGTGTACCATTTTTCTGAGTATTATACTCAATGTAAATCAAAAATACCCCCAAAATATCCTTTTTGATTTACTTTAACTTAACAAGGACATAAACATCACAAATTTGTATCCGTTCATTACACATTTACATGTTTAGTTTGAATTATTTGACTTCTAATCTTGAATAAGATTTTCCTCCTTTTTCTTCTTCCATTCTCCCAGCCCAACATGCAGTAAGTCACGAACTAAGCCATAAAAGCGAAAGTTATATAACCTGTCAGACCTAGTGTCTCTCAGCTCTAACTTGGATCAAAGTGTATCAGTCTTCCCTGAAATGTCCTTGTTATTTTCCTCTGCTCAGGTACCACCACAGCACCCATGACCACAGTATCCTAGTAGGAATGGTCCTCTTTTTTTTCTTCCAAACAAATGCATAATTTTTAATAGTGTAACATATACATGATGGTGGATTTGTTGCATACTGTAATCACACACATGCTTCTCTTCATTGACATCCACCTAAAAAAAGCTTTGAACTGACTGACGTGTTTTGCCACTTTGAAGCCCACAGGTTGAGTTTTGCTTTCATTTCCTGAATGAGATTTCCTTGCCATCTCACCCCGCAGACATCTGCATTCAGCTCATTGGCTTTCTTTATCAGGAAAAAGAGTTCAGACAGAATCGAATGCGGCACACAATGAAGTGGACTCCAACGTAAATTGGCTCACTTGGAGACAGAAGGCGTCTCTTGCTCCAAATACAGTAAGAGAAGATCTTTATTCAGGTCACTACTATAAGCACATACATTAATTCAGTAGCAGGGTGATGAATACTGACATACTGACATTCAAACCGCTTAATCGTATTTCTTGTATTTTACGGTTGTTTTCCACTGGAAGAGATGCCAATTGATTAGTATTGTCTTTTATTTGACCGTGTTTCCATTTACATTAACACTTTGGCACATCATAAATTTGATATTTTAGTTCTCAACCAAGGGGCCACTGTAAACTTCCATAAGGGCTTTACACCTCAGGATGACCTAAGAATGATTTACAATAAGACGAAAACAATCATTAAAAACAACAACAACAACAACTGATAACCCCTTTAACAACTGATGTAGCCTAACTTTTAAAGTGTGATTTATTTAGAAATATAGAAATGAATAAATGAACATAGACTTGTTAAAGCAAGGTTATTTATAAAAACTCCATGGACATTTTGATGAAGAATATATATATATACATTTTAAAAGATAAGCTCTAAAATATTTCAGGAAGAAAAATAACGTTTAAAATGTGTTTAAAAACATTTTAAAAATGTTATATATTTCAATATATAAATAAAAAACAGTTTTTTAAATATATATATATATAAAAAATAAAAATAAAATAAATAAATAAACAGTTTTTTAATATATAAATAAAAAACAAATAGTGCTCTGGCCCTAAAAATGCTTAGTCCATAGCAAATAAATTGCTAAATTCATGGCATAATGTTGATATCAGTCATGAAATGTGTTTCCAAGCTTCACTGTGACTCTGCCTAAATACAAATGCATAAGCAAGTGAGAAAAAGCAACCTGCTCATTCATTTTCTCTTTCTCTGTACCTGTTTCCAGACACCGCTTGCCCATTGATTAGATGCCGAATTGGCTGGGTTTGCACTTCCTGCAGACTTGGACCCCTCCGAGCGGCCACACAATGGAGATGGTTCACGTGCCAGGTAATTGGCGTCTGGGACAGGTGCTCCCACAAAGCAGCGGGGTTTCTGCAGAGTCTCTTTTCACATGGCTGTAATTACCTAATTGAAAAACTCACTGGGGGAAATAGGAGCGAGAGATATAAGGTCTCTTTCACTAAACCACAGGCTGCTTTTCAGTTGAGCAGAAAAAAAACAACAACATATTTGTTGCCTCTTGAGGTAAATATTGTCCAAGGGAGAAACGATGGAAAGAAAAGATAGAGGATCCATTGTAAACGAGGGGCTGATTCAGACAGGGAAAATCCTCCAGGGAAAATTTCCCTGGAAAATCCAGGGAAAATCCTCCTCGCTGCTGTTCTCTTGTGCATCAGTGTTGTTGTCTCTCTCACAGCCTCAGCTCATTCCATGTTCAGAGCTGCTCCCTGAAGTCCACCTCATCGGATTCTGTCAATCGGACCCACAGACAGTTCGGACCTCACCTCCCCAATCGGACCCACAGACAGGTCTGTTCACTTACTGTACTCATCTTTTATTCAAAGTGTGTTTAAACAAAAAAGTATTAATATGTTGATTGAAACTTAAATAATAATAAAAAAATACATCTAAGGTAAATATAAGCATTTAAAATTAGCCAATAATTCATTTCATTCATTACAGTAGTCACACTTTTTCAGTGTCTCTGCTTCAGGGAGAATTAGTGCCTTTATTCAAAAAAAAAAAAAAACTGGGATACATTTTTGTACCTTATTCTTATTTATTTATTTGTATTACATGAATTAATGTTTGTGACAGATTTATTTTTTCCATTTTTCTTTTTCAGTGTCTCTGCAGTACAGCAGCCTGAAAGTTCTTGTTTGACAAGCAATAATGAGGTACTATTTTAGAAATGATTAAATGTATAATACTAGGTTCAGCTTTCTGGCACCCCCTGTTGTTTTAAAACTCTTTTCACACAAAAGCATCACTGTCCTCAACTACAGTAGTCAACATTTGAAGTGGATCAAAACCTTTCAACAGAATCATACATGAATTTTGAACAATACCCGTTCTTGTCTTAGGACAAATTTGATTAACTTTTTTGATCTTCAAATGTTGACTACTGTAGGTAATTATGATAAACTTCAGTTCAACATGAGTCTGACAAAAACAGACACTTACAATATATTAGCCACTTGACTGCATTGGACACATTTTATGAATGATGCTGATTATGAAGCATCTAATTTGTTTTTATGTAGAATAATCACTTAAAATGAATCATCAATTGTCAAAACGTTCAACATCTTAAACCGAGACCTTTAAACTTTTGCTTGTAATATTTTAGGATGAAGCCAGTAAAAACGGAGGCTCTCCATCTGTCTCCCGACTAGCCAGCCCAGCTCAGGGAGGCGTGAGAGTTTGGCTCTAAAAACACGTTCCTCTTTTGGACGTGGCTTTTTCAAGAGCAGAGGAAACAAGACAACCAGCACCCCTAATCTGGGTGAGTATAAAGTGTTATATAACGTTTTCCTTGATTAATTGAAATAATATAGCAATTTTTTCAGCACCTTTCTTGGCACTGTTTTTGTAATATTAACCCTATTCATGAATAATTGGCAGTTGAAGGGGAGCGCAAGGGGACGGAGCACTTGGACTTGGCAGGAGCACAAACTCAGAAGCCGAAAGCATTAGAGACCCTCTCTCCTGAAGGGAAGAAGAAATCAAAGGGGATCATGAAGTTTCTTGGAAGGTCTTTTTTTCTAATGTCTGTTAATATTCTAACAATGTGCTACACTGGTAATGAAGATATTAACTCTTATGCACATGCTTAATCCCTGCATCAGGATAAAGAGAAGCCAGTCCACATCCTCTGACCTGGACGATTCTCCAGAGTCAGAGTTTAGGAGAGGTGGAGTCCGAGCTACAGCGGGACCCAGGCTGGGGTGGTCACGTGATCTGCAGCGAAGCAATAACAAGTACACACAGTCTGTTTTTTAAGGAAGTTATTATTGGAGTTTTTTCTTTTGTTCACGAGGCAGCATAACGTGTTGTTGACGTCGTTCTAAGCGAGCTGGACAAGCCCATTCTCACGCTGGAGTAAAGAGCAGGTGTGCGAGTGGCTGCAGGAACAGGGACTGGGCTTGTATATAAATCATGCTCAGCAATGGATCAGCTCTGGACAGACATTACTCAAGGCATCTCAGCATGATTTGGAAAAGGTCTCCTGAACAGCCCTAGATTTTTAAATTTGCACATACTTGGCTTTTCTTGTCAATGTCTTGTACCTCGGTTCCTCCTAACACTCGTGTCCTGTGTTCTTCAGAGTATGCTAAAAGAGGATGAGTCCTTCAGGGAAGCATCCTCCCGACCGTTCCCCTGACACAAGCACATATGATGAAGACTAAGAATGTTTCAACAATCATCACTCAAGACTGTAGCTGTGAAATTTCCTGACAAGCTGAAACCCTCCAGACACAGATTTTACATGAAAGCAATAAGCTCCACTCACAGTGAAACTAAAAATAATTACACCACAAATGCAGTAGTATCTAAGTCTATGGAATGTTATTTATTAATTTAGGATCTGCTGTATACAGTATAAACTTAAACAGTATGTATAAGCGTTTCACCAAGCTAAGACCAAAGACTACATATCAAATCAGCTGTTAGTTCTTAAAAACTAATTAGTTATTTTTTTCTATTTGATTACATTTTATTGGTAGGAAAAAGTTGTTTATTTTGCCTGCAAACTCTTGATATTGTTATGCTATAACCATATCAGTGAATACCATGCACAATGTACTGTTTTATGCATGTGTGTGTTTTTGTGTGAGTGTCAAACTTTATTATTTTTTCCAAATCCAATCTCTGTTTTTTAGATTATGTAAGTTAGTTTTACGTTCATTAAAATAGAAGAATATTATCAATGAATCTGTGGATCTGCTTACCATCCTGCCATTTGCACTGCTAATGTGCCAAAAACAAACAAACAATTGTGCCATAAAAGTCTTGTTTCAAATCCCCAGTCTCTAAAGTTTCCATATTGAAGGCTGAAAACTTCAAAAAGCTAAATAAGTTTCAGGTTTAGTGGCTTAAGTGTTATTTATGTTGCGCCTTTTTTCGAACTGGTCTGGCATATGTGGGGCAGAACAGAAAAATATGTAAAATGTTGTACCTTTCACTGAGGATGTAAGGGAGACATCCATCAATCCATTATTATAACTGCTTTCCTAATTTAAGGTCACGGCGAAGCAGGCCTGAAACCAAAAAAAACGAATTACCAATTAACCAATTAATCAATTGAACCTTGAAAATTGTTTATTATTATTAAACGTCGTGAAAATTAATGTTGAAGACTCAACCATCATCTATTATTATAGAGCTTAAGACTCAAGACTCAACCATCATCTATTATTATAGAGCTTGAGACTCAACCATGATCTATAATTGTAGAGCTTGAGACTCAACCATCATCTATAATTGTAGAGCTTGAGACTCAACCATGATCTATAATTGTAGAGCTTGAGACTCAACCATCATCTATAATTGTAGAGCTTGAGACTCAACCATGATCTATAATTGTA